>JACCIC010000076.1:1600000-1657500 GCA_018907035.1 Sycobia sp. Sy_11
TTTCTGTTTTTTTGTTGCTATTATTGTTGCTATTGTGTTGTCAAATGTTACAGCGGAATTATATATATATACATATATATATATATATATATATATATATATATATATATATATATATATATATAGGCTACCTTTCATTCTATATATTTTACTATATATTTTTCTTATTATATTACTAGAAACTATGGTATAGTCGGAATAGCGCTCAGCTTTAGCTCCTTAAGGCTCTTCTAACACCAAACTCTCCCTTCTGTTAGTATACACATATATAGTTATTCTATTCTCGGTATCCTTCGCTCAACCGTACAGTATATAGTAGATGACGCATGTTGTTTTTAGCAGAGAAAATTACGCATATTTCCAGAATTATTATTATTATTGTTATTAGTACTTTTTGTTTCAGCACTGCTCTTTTAATTGTCACGCTCCGCGTAAACTATAAGGCGTCATTATTTCCCACAAGTAAATTTCGTATGTAATTATTATTATAAGCATTTTTCATTTAGCTGACTCATATTCCGTTACCTCTTACTATATCTGTATATGTATGTAAGCAACAATTTTGTAGCTTGAAATGCCGATCTGACATCATTCTTACATCATTGTGTTATATATTCGTCGTTTAAATTTGAAAAAAATACATTTGTCAATCGTATAATAATAACAACGATATTGAAATATCTTTATTGATGGAAATTTTTTATACAAAGTGTACATAATATATAACAGAAAAGATTATTGTAATAAAGTAAAAATATATTATAAATTAGATGAATTAGACGATGTTTATAATCACTTACTCATGAATATTTTATACTTACCATCTTCGACTCTTGAGGAAACATTAAAAATTTTATGCTTTTAAAGCATATTTAAATCTCAAAATGAAAATGTATATATTTTAAACAATTAACTAACGATTCATTTTCCATACATTCTAAAAAGTTCTAAATGTATAAATAATGCATTTATTCATATTTTCCGTACTTAATTAAAAGTTTTGTCTTAAATTCTTTTAATATGTTTTGAATCCGTAAGTATGCCAATTTAATAATCCTTATAATTATATTTAATAATCCTTATAAAAATTTAATAATCCAAAACAATGTGTGTGTGTGTGTGTGTGTGTGTGTGTGTGTGTGTTTATTTCCTTAAAAAAAACCACAATATAGAAAGAATATTGTCGAGTAGAAATAAGAATAAAATGTATTATAACATTGTAAGTTTTTTCTAAAATATATTATTGAACGATTATTCAAAATACTCACAGAATAAGATGATAATAATTTAAAAAGTTGTGTAAATCGTTGAACTAATTTGAGTACTGCTGAAAATTACAGCGAGAATTAAAAGTAAGTTCATCATTAATGAAGAAAAAAATAAATTTATTAAATAAAATTTCTAGAGAAAAATGCTGCTTGTAGATGTAAAAAATTAATTATTAAGAAAATGATGATAATAGTAATTGGAAATAAAAATAATATTTATATGGATTTTAAATTTAACTATTAATGGTCATTTATTTTTTATATTTATTTCACATTGATTTTACAGTAATTTAATATCCTTGTAAAATTTTGACATTTCATTAAATACATATACCTAGAAGCCTAAAGATTATATTAGGCTAATTAATTAAACCCAGTCTGTAATCGCAACATAGTAGAGGGGCAGCGCATTAACGGAGAGCCATAGCATATTTTTGCCTATATCGATGCGATATCTCGATCATCGAAATTTTACATCTACATATAAAATATGCATCAGCTAACGAAACCAATTAACTACACGTTGGTGTTCTTATCGTTCACGAGTTCGAGGAGCGCACTCTAATACACTGCGCAGACACGGTCGTCTCTAATCATATATGGGTCGCAAACGAGTATAGACATCGGATTATATGTTTCGATGCTTTTGCAAGGTGTGCAAGAAACTCGGAATACCTCTACATAAATATACACATGTGCATGCCGGATCTACGGAACCCATAGAGCGAGCTCTATATATATACACACAGGCATTCAATGTATAGAACGCGAGCCGCTTTCTACAAGTATGGAGAGAGGAGACAGGGAAGGGAAACTCAATGAAAGTCAGCCACATACGACATAGATCGGGATGATTGCGTCGACAGAGGGCCGGATCTTTTCCGACGGACGAGAGCTCGCGCGATCAGTCTTTCCCTATAAATATATATATATATATATATATATATATATATATATACGCCCGCACGCAAACGCATACATACCCAGGGCACTGCGCCGATACCGCGTGTGGTCGCAGCGCCCCGTGCGCGTCACCACGGCCAGCTACCGATCGCGACCTTCGATATCGCCGGCGGATGGACGAGCAGCTCTTCTCGAGGCCTCCAAAGCAAAGAGATGCGCGTCTGATGCTTTGCACGAAGGGAAAAAAGAGGGGAAGAGATAGAGAGAGAGAGAGAGAGAGAGAGAGAGAGAGAGAGAGAGAGAGAGAGAGAGAGAGAGAGAGAGAGAGAGAGAGAGAGAGAGAGATCTTAATCTTTTTCCCTATGTTTTGCCGTTACTTGTCGGTCGACTTGTTCGCCCTCCTTCTCTCTCTCTCTCTCTCTCTCTCGCTCTCTCTCTCTCTCGCCCCTTTTGCTCGCTCCATCCGAGAGGTCTCTCGGACTAGTTGATCTGGCTATCGGACGCTGAGCCGAGGAGATATCCCGCTATCCTTGAAGCTTCAACTTGTTTCTGTGGCTGGAATTGCGCGTGGACGTTAACACACGCACGCACACGCATACTCTTTGAAGCGGAAAAAGAAGAAAAACATTATCACCTCCTGTGTGTGAGCGTGTGTGTTGCGTGGGACTCGTTATGCACAACTGCAGACGCTACTTTATTTTTCACTTCGTTCTTTCCTCCGCGCCGTATGGCATTTCTAATCAAAATATTGTCTCGGTCAATTTCAGAGAGGAAAGGCGACAGTCCTGTGATCATTTAAATCGTATACACACGCGAGTATATGGCACATAAGTAGCCTGCATATACCCAGAATGAAGTATAAAAATCTATAATATTTTACCGCGGTACGTGAATCTTTTCGAGAAATTGCTGAAACCGTAGATTATTCAGGATGTTGATAAATTATATCCCTCAAATAATCTAATCTTTGATCCGTTTAGAAGAAAAATTGACTGATCGGAGAAAAATATAATAGATACATTTATACAAAAGTATAACTGTTGCATAAATTCTCACATTATTAATATTTTGAAATGAATTTAAGATTTAGCATTTACAATAATCCATGCGTTCGATCGTCAAAGTGGACAACAATCTATATTTTCCTCACACTCCTTATATAGGGGTAAATTTTCAAAATAAGTTAAAGTTGCATATAAATTTTGAAAAGGTTTCATCTTCCTATTCTTCATTGTGATGATAATTTTTAATCTCGTCTATTTCTATAAAGCATATCCATCGGCTTTTAAACATTACTCGATTCGCTACGAATGCATAACGAAGGATAACGACTGTTTAAAACTCAAGTTTAACGAGTATGGCACCGGAATCTGAAATTCATATACATTTATATAGAAATAAAATTAGATTTTCCATTCACAGTACCGGATCAAAAGTTCGACGGCTAAAAAAAGAAAGAAATATATAAACAAAGGTTTCGTACGTAAAAAATGATATAAAAATCTAAAAGTCAATTCTTTGGTTTCCTAAGAAACTGGTCATTTCAAGAAACTTGAAATGTAAGCTTGGTCCTAAAATTGTTACAACAAATTTTCAATTTATATTGATAATTACCATTTCGATATAAAGATATAAGACCGATCAAATTTCTTAATACTAGATTAATAAATATTAATAAATAAGACCGATAAAGTCTTTATAATATCATATATTATAATAAAATAATGACAGTCAGACTGTCTTTGTTTATGATCACCCCCGTAGAAACTGAAATAAAACTTATTACTACAATAAATTATATCAGAAAATTAAAAATAAAAATAAAATAAAATTAATAATAAAATAAAAATAAAAATAAAAAAAATACAAGTACTTATTCTATGTTAGTAAAGGACAATCTGATTGCCCCACCACCTTAAATTTAGGATCATCTTCTTGTCCGACGTTTCGAACCGCTACGGTTCATCCTCAGGAACTAAACTAAAATGAAAAACCCAGCATGCTACTTTATATACCCCATCCCACTCTAAATTTATTAGTATAACATTTATAGGGCCCCCTTTTTTCCTTCAACGTAAATGCGAAATACAAATTTTGTATTAATAAGGAATGATAAGTATTGTCCAACTTACTCGAGTCTAACATTAAATTTACATTATTGAGATTTTTCAAAATATGAATATTTTCAACAGTTTCTCTTTTATATTTATTCTTAATACCATGTTCCAAAATATTTACATTTTCAAAGTCGAATGAACGTAACAAGTTTAAATTATGTTCTTTTTGCCCGGATGTACCATTCATGCTTCGTAAGCTATATTGATGTTCATATATTCTTTGTTTTGTAAGACCGATAAAAATATTTACTAATTTAATTCAAATCAGTCCACATAAGTACAATTTTTAATTTTAATTCTTAATACTAGACTAAACAATGATCGATACAATCAGATTATATACGAAATACTGATAGTTTCGAAAGATTAAATTAAATTTATAAGTAATTCCAACTAACGAAAGAATGCACAAAAGATTCTATCAAAAATTATCTACCGGATAAAAAAATTTTAATTATAATTTTTAGAGATTTCATATTATTTCTCGATTAACTGAAATATAATCTACAAAAATTTATTTAAATGGACCATCCGTATTAAGCTCGTAATTTAATAACCACTTTTGTATGTTTGTTCATCAGTATAATCAATTAGAAATATAATTTCAATATATTGTGCAATTAATTGAAATAAAACTGTAATAATTTACGTTAATATTCATTACTTTGCCGTACTCTTTCCTCCAAGTTTTAACACAACTTGCATTTTCTACTTGTTTTTAGAGTTGTTATTAGAAGCTGGTTAAATTCTAATTTATCAAATATATTATAATGGAACAAATGCAAAAGATTTATTTTAACTTCAATTATTTCTTTGAATTTACTTTTCTCAAACGGTTCGAGAAATTTCACTCCCGGCGGCATACATTTAGATTGGGTAGATACGAACATCTGAACTAATCTATAGTTTACCTTACAATGAAACTTTTTTATTTCAGTTTCGTATGGAAGTAAAATAAATACATAAAATCTTCCTAAATGGCGGTTACACAAAAAAGCGACCTACTAAACTATGTTACAAATACAAGTTACAACTGACAGCTCGTTCGTAAGCGCTAAATTAGAATTCAATTGGAGAAAATTTTATTTACAGTTTCCAGCGTGAAAAATATTTTGAAAATAATTTTCATAGAAATTATTTACAATAGTAAGTGCAGTATTTTAAATTAATAAATGTACAATTTATTTATTACTATCGTTATTATTTATCTAGTTTTGCTCTGTTTTAAGCTTTACTAATATTTTATTTAGCTCATAATTCATATTGTGCATAATTCATTTACTATTATTAATAAATTCTTTGAAAATTATAAACTATGAGTAATTTTCGGATTATAATCTATAAACAAAAGTTACTCAAATTTTTGTTCAAATGTAGCTGTTATGACTGAACTGTCAGAGATAAATACAAGTCACTAAGAACTTGTAAATAATATTTACAACATATTCCCAATATTAGTGTCTCGTCGCTGTTCTGTGTAAAGACCATAAATTCTATTTATTTTTCCTTTTCTATTTTGTTCCCTTGCTAAAGCAAAGTATCACTTCATATAGAATCAATGAAACCAGATTCGCTGAAACAATTTAAATACAATAAATATGTATCGCAGAAAATTGTAGTAAATAGTTTTCTATCAAAAACAATTTTCGATCTCTTTGATATTTCACTACTACAATCAGGAGTGTAGAACTATAAAGTAATATTAATGATATTAAAGTATATAAAATAGCATTTAAATGGTGGACAATATAAATATCAAAATTTTATCGAATTTATTCTGCAAGAAATTTGATACGAATATATCTTTTGATTACTATTATAAATCAATTGCCCAAGAAACTCTAATCCGAAATATTAGTTGTTTTCCAAATAATCAAAGTTCCACATCTATACTGTCGATTACAATATATCTATACGCTGACTATAAGTTATACATATATGAAAATCAAGCGAATGAACATCGGAGGACGGATGCTGTTCCGCAAAAGGATACGCACTTGCTCCTCCTCCCTCCTCTTCAACCCTTTCCCCTTCACATATATATATATATATATATATATATATATATATATATATATATATATATGTACAAATGCACAAGCTCCAGAACCCGTTTTCTAGAAAAAAGTGGCTTCTAAGCATACTGGCTTCCGGCCGGTGTGGTGTTCGCGGAGCCTCTATCTACACTTCGACAAAAGGGGATATAGTATATATATATATATATATATATATATATATATATATATATATATATATACATACATGCATGCATATATTTATAACAAAGTACAAGGAGTACCCGTGCTCGTACAAGACATACGACAGCAGAATCGCGCGGTGGTTTTGCATGTGTCCGGCCCACATATAGGGTGCTAGAGCTCCACCTGCGGTTTTTAGCGCATCCGTCTGCTGTTTGTATATATATATATATATATATATATATATATATATATATATATATATATATATATATAAGGGGTGTGTGTATATACCCGCGAGCTATAGCTTGAATGTCCGGTCGTGCTTCGCGCGCAAAATCACAGAGTATAGCGGGAGGGGGGTGCCCGGGGGTAATTAGAGCCCAATGATGATGGGCGACGCAGGGTATGTCGAGGTAGGCGCGCGCGTCACCGCTGGGAGAAGCCCCGCAAGTTCAAAACATCTGATCTGAGTTTTAGAACAGCGAGCGCGCATCACGCGATCACTATTGCGAATGACCGCCGCATCAGCGCGAGGCTTCGAAGCCGAGCTACGTGGGAGCGCACCGAGATTCCCATCCGAATTTTTTGGCGGTTCCGACATGTGTTCTCTCTTCCACTGTCCCCTCGCTTTCTCTCTCTCTCTCTATCTCTTGTCAACGTGTTGCAAACTACAGAACTTAAAATAGTTCTTGAACGTGACTTTTCGGCCTTTCATCTTTGTTCGGCTTTCATCATTTTTTGTTTTGATAATTTTCTTTGTCAGACCGTATTCTAAAATGTCATAGTTGTCAATGTTTAGATTATCTTTAAAAATTATATTATATCTATAAAACTATGAACAAAAGAACAAAATAAACAAATTTTATATCGTTTTATTATTCATTTTTAAATAAATATCCTTAAACTACGTATGCAAACATTTTATAACAAAGAAACCTTGAACTTTCAGTTACTGAAAATTTTATGTTATACTGGGTAATATAATTATATTAAATACGATTTAATAGCTTTTAATATTCTAATGGTTGAAACAATTTATTCCATAATAATAAATAAATTCAATTTAATGTTATGCCAAGTTTTAGCCCAGTTTACAAGCTGGCTCGTAATAGTTATGAACATACATAATCATATTGTAAAATACAATATTCATCGGAAAAACAATAACACTTGCACAACCTTAATAAAACTTCTGTTTGAAACAATCGATTGAACGATATATATGTGACCTCGTGATTTAAGTCGCATGTACAAATAAGTAGAAACAGTTGTATATACACAGACGTTAGGTTCTTAAAGTCACATAAGTATAAGGCAGCATAAATATGATATATGAGTTTGAATTGACCACCCAATACTGACTGACATTGTTATAAAATTGAATATCAGGTACTATAATTTTTAAATTCTGTTTTAAATTTATTTATATTGTATTATCTATAGAAACCTATCGTCTAAGTATATAGACCATTTGTGAAAACTATCGTTTTCTATCTAGATGTACTGGATATAATATCTTTATATTATATTGAACTCTATTAAGGAATATTTGCTTCTAAATGCATATACATGCATTTATCAGATAGATGTTAGTTGTTTATATATAACATCATCCATGTACTTATTTAACTTTTTTATTAAGTTTTCTATACGTTGGTCCAACAGATGTACAATTTTGACAATTTATAGTGCGTACCGTATTGATATTCTTTAATTTTTGTGTAGTACAATTTTGCCATTAAATTTGTCTACAGCATTCTAAATAATCGTTCCTAAGAATCATTTAAAATAAATGAAAAAATCAATGCAGTTGGTATTAAGAAGGGGCCAAAAATTAAAATTATCCGAAACATTGACATAAAACCGAATAAAATATGTTTATTCATCCTAAGCTAAATTTTTTAAACGGGAAGACCAGTAGAATCTATTCAATCAGATTTAATCTAAATACTATAAGCTGTCATATATTCTTATGAAGATCATTGCTAATGTTATTAACTTTTCAAATTCTTTATGAATGGAATTCCAAAAATATCAATTATTATAGAGAGTTTTTTAAGAGATAAAAGGAAAAATTGAATTCCAGCTCACCTTGTCTTATCTCCTGAATCACTGTAAACTTTCAGAAATTTTTTTTTAAATTTAAATGCTCATCTGCATAAATCTATAAATTATATAAAGTAATAATTGTCAACTCTCCCTATTTTTACCCAAAATATCGATGTTCTCCGCGGAGAAACAAGAAAAGACGAGAACGCTCAAACTGTATATATACTTTCCCCCGCGGAGAAGTTATTGTTAATGCGTGGACGGGCCGGATGGCGGGACGGGGGGAGGGGAGGGGGTAAAAAAGTTAAAGCGTTAAAATTCCTCCGGCATTATTCTTCCGGCGGCGTCCCATAAATTCGTTGCCGCACGGCCCGAGTAAAAGGTGGAAGTGCATAAAGCACGCGGGAGGAGCGACGCGGGCGGCGCTGTTAGAAAAAAAAGTTGGAAAGAATTTTCGTAATCGTTCCCGAAGTTAAAATAGTTCCCCGTGCGCACGAAGAGCTTTTCCGCCCTGGGTTTTTGCTCCGACAACGGCGGACGCGGCCCTGACTGTTCGCGTATACATACATACATACATACATACATATATACATACATATATATATATACTTGTCGCGCCTCCGCGCGATTTCCGGGGTCCGCCTCGCGATACCACGCGCACACACGCTCCGGCGATTTGCAGGTCCCTGCTCCCACCTCCTTTTGCTCTCACTCACACTCTCTTTCTCTCTCCCCCCCCCCCGTTTTCTCGCTCAAGGCCTCGAGGCTGTTGAGATACGAGTTTGCTCACCTGCGACGTGCACGCTCGCGCGGACGCGATAAGCCAGGGAGTCTTGTTTGCATTCGACGAATGAACCCGCACGGGGACGTATAAGCCCGAATTTATCGTTGAGTCCTTTACGTAATATATAAATATATATGCATGCCCTTCTAAAACGTACGAGGAAAAAAGGGTTGCGAACTTCGTAAGTTATGTGTGTGTGTGTGTGTGTGTGTGTGTGTGTGTGTGTGTGTGTGTGTGTGTGTGTATTGTTATATCACTGCCTCGCACCTGACACTTTTCATCAGTGATTTGTCATGTTTATTATTGACGCTTCGTCTGCATCTTTGCCGGTCGAAAGCTACAAATGGACTTTATTAAATGGTTTCGTTACACCTTCTTTATTTTCACCTACATAAGTTTCTGAATAACATATAAACATATAATGAAGACACGATTGCAACTCTTCTAATTTTTTTGAAAAGAAATTGCAATCCATAATTACATAAATCGGTAAGAAATAAAAATGTAGAATCTGGAATACACTTTCTTACCGGCGTTCTTCTGGCTCAATTCGAATATGCGTACATAATTTTTGTCCCTTCACCTTAGTTTTGTGACATATTCAGGTTAAAAAATAAATATAATGCATTTTTGCTACATTTGACAATAAAATACACAAAAACATAATTCGGTTTCTCAATCGAAGTGCAACTGCTACTCCTTCAAAACTATTTGGAATTTCTGAATATCTACTGTTATCACAAAGATATAAAGAAGATGAAAATATATACTTATTAGATTTTTCATATTTTGGTGTTTTTCTTAAAATATTGAAAGTTTTCTAATGACCCGAAAGTCACGGTGTTCATTGTGTCAAAAAATCGCTCGTAGTTGGTTATACGTTATCGATAACAATGAGGTATTAAAGTTCATTTAACTACTTCTTTGCTAAGAAAGAAATATCTAAAAAATAAAAAATTGGTTTGAAATAGTAAAATTTAAAATTCGAACTGGCTAATTTTACAAAAAAAAAGTTTTTGTTGCCACGTAATTTATTATGAAAGATAATATATAATTAAAAGATAATATATAGAAGAACAACGACAAATTCTCAGGTTAGATTCGAATTCAGTAAGATAAAAGCTTTCGGAAAAATTTATTTGAGCTTCTGGACTTTTCAACTGTTAAAATTTCATTGGTCTTTATTATTCATGAATCGATATAATGTTCGTTTAATAGTAACGTGATGTTACAATATTTTAACCTTATAGAGTACGAAAAATAGATTAATGGTAATATAGATTACCATTAATTGTAAATTAAAAATAAAAGATAAAGTAACACGTTGACAGAGCCAGTGTTTGTAAATATCGGCATCACTAAAAACGATTATAGTATACCTTTTTATAGAATTTTATATTTATAGAATTTATAGTATACCTTGATCAGAAAGTGTTTCCAGGAGCATATATGTGTGTGTGTGTGTGTGTGTGTGTGTGTGTGTGTGTGTGTGTGTGTGTGTGTGTGTGTGTCAACATTTTTGCTTTACGGAAATGACAATAGGCATTTTAACCGCACTGCAGACCGTTTCGTATACACAGTCGCACCGTTGAAAACAAGGCCAACCGGTAACACCAAAAGAAATACAGGAAGGGCAGTTTAAGGGTTCAATCGGTTAGTATAGCTGAAACGTGCCGAGCAGACAAAAAGTCACAAATGTATATATGCGTATGTTTGTATATATGTATGCATATATATATATAACTGAAGCGCAGCGGGGACGGCAGTGGCTACGGCGGTAAAAGCAATAAGATTCAATGAAAAGAAAACACGATGAGAGGAAGAGAGAGAGGGCCAGGCAGAGTGAAAGAGGTAAAGATATATATGTATAGTCTGTAGTCGATTCGGTCAGCAAATCGATGGGTTTTCGGGCCAGGCAGTAAAACACGCAATTGCCGGGCATTGAGAAGGAGCAAGAGAAGGGAGAAGGAAGTCGGTGAAAGAACGAGCAAACGTGCAGTCATTTGTTCCCGTGTCGACCGAGACGAGCGAGGCTCCCGCGCCGTTGGCCGGGCGGACCATCCGGAAATCGAGCGCACTCGTCCGCGCTCGTGCGCATTTGCTTATACAACCCTACATGTACCTATACAAATGCAGAGCGTAGATTTCAAAGAGTCCAGCCACTGGACTGCGAGGGACAACTCTATATATATACACGCGCGCGCGCGCGCGCGTGTGTGTGTGTGTGCGCGTGCGTGCGTGTGTGTGTGCGCGCGCGCGCGTGTGTGTGTGTGTGTGTGTGTGTGTGTGTGTGTGTGTGAGGTCAACAACAAGAGAGAGAAAGACTGAGAGAGAGAGAGAGAGAGAGAGAGAGAGAGAGAGAGAGAGAAAGAGAGAGTGGGGGTAGGGCTATGAGAAATCACAGGGACCTCTGCCTTCTCCGTCTGCTCCTCCTCCCTCTTACTCCTACTGCAGGAAGTCGTCAAGTGCTGCGGTCGCGTCGTGCTAATGGAAATCGTAAACGTTAATTAGCGGAGTGTGCCCGCGAGTTGGTCCGCACGCAGCGAGAAATGGGATTCGGCGCCGCCGGCGCTTATATAGGCGCATATCCGCCGGAGCGCCAATATAAGTGTCCAAGTGTATAATAATGTAGCCAAGATTCGTTGCGTACGTGCATATTGTATATGTATATACGAAACAAGATGCGCATTTAGCGACCGGGTGCATTATACGGACATACGCCCCATTGCAGGGGAGCAGGATTAACGCCGGTCCTCAAATGATTATTGCCATCCTTGACAAAGTAAGGCGGTCGTGAGAAACGTCCCGAGGCATTGAAGAATGCGATGCGACTACGATATCGGCAGAAAAACGTGTATTCGTTGTATTCAACACAACATCGTTGGTATAACCTTGTTTACTATATATATATATATATATATATATATATATATATATATATATATATATATATACTATCATCCTCCGCTTCCGTTTCGCCCGAGATAATATTTAATCCATTTCACAAACAGTTCAAGAATATCTAAGTAAAAAGTACTCTGTGTATAAATTTATATTCCTATGGATAATTTATTTATCGATTCTTCCGTATAAAAATCAGCTTCAAAGCAGCGTCCACTTCAAAAAGCTGATATTTCACATACCTTTTTATACTATATATATATATATATATATATATATATATATATATATATATATATATATATATTGTGTATTGTTGGTAAAGTAACTTTCTATTTTTCCATAATTTCTTTGGTTCAATCTGAAAAAACATAGCCTATGTCACTCCGAAAATATTCTAACGTGTAAAAATTAGTTTAGTATAATTTAGCATACAATTATCTCATCAGAGAAGATGTAGTAAGAACGAAATAGTGAGAAAAAGAGAGGGAGAGATCAATGAAAAGATATTCACAAGATGCGGCTAGTGTCGGATTAATGTGAAGAACAAAAAGGATAATACGACTAAAATCACACTTTCTTTAGGATACTCATGCTAAAATTACATATGACCATTCAAATCAGATTACTACTGTAAATTAATATTCGACATGATGCAAGATTCCACCTATTGGCTGCTGGTGAAACTGAATGTTCAGCCCGTTAATAGCGCTCTTCCTACCTATGTCCTTTCGAAAAAAATGTAAAATACATGTTTTCAAGTTCAGAAAACTTAGTTCAGTAGATTTTTTTATTTAACGTGTATAAACAAAAACACACTTTGTCCTGACACATTAGTATGATGATGATATGATAATATGATATGATGCGCGCGCGCGCGTGTGTGTGCATGTATGTAGGTAGATAAGTTCGTGCTGTTTACTGTACAATAATCGCCTGTACGTGCTTTATTTGATCGGATAAATTAATGAGAACGTAAATTATTCTTTAATTAGCATGTCAAATTAGCACAGTAAAAATGTGCCCATGGTCCAAAAGTAATTTCGATTATAGCTGTGCGTTGGTGGAACGACATCATTTGCCAGAAATCAAAAAATTTGTATAGGAGCAATAAGTCTTCATTTTATTGTACATTTCTTTCAATCAATGGTTAAAAATAGGAGTTTCGATTTACAAAAACAAAAGTTTTATCGGAACTGCCAAGATTGTAGTCAACTTTAAATCTAATGTTACATAGATAATGAATTCAATAAAGACATAAGGAAACAAACGAGGAGGAGTTGAATAAAAATGCACATCCCATGGACTTCCTCGGCCGGGGAGTCGAACGCGAGACCTTTCGTTTTTCTGACGGATGTTCCCCCCACTGAACTACCGATGCCAGGGCTCGTTTCTTTTCGACTTGTCCTCATATCGCCGATTTTACTGACACTGCATTAAAAAGTGTACTTATGTTAACTGTTGTGAACAAAATGAATAAATATTTGTTAGAAACAAGTTGCGACATGAGTTCTATGTAAGTACGAGTGTATACATACGAGAATATACATATAAACATACATATAAATAAGTATTATATGTGTGTTGTTCGGTTAAGAAGTTATAGTAAATATAACATTATATTATATTGATTATTGAAATATTATTTTATTAATCCTGACAACGCCCCAATCCTCTCTCCAACATATTTTTCTCGGTCTTACAGTCTTTATAATATGATATATTATTAGGAGTGTGAATAAGTCTTTCCCGTTTTTTGTAAGAGATGGCGCCACCAATACTGTGCGAGTATTCAATGGTTACATATGTCATAATCAAAGCTTATTCATATGTCAACAATTCCATACTAACACATTAGTTAAAATTTTTTCGCATCATAAATTTTTGATATCGTGAAAATGTCGAAATTTGAGCCGAGTCGACGTCATTTGCGGGAAGTTTCACTTTATTGGTTCAATTTGAAGAAATCTGCTGCCGAGACGCATCGATTGCTTCAGGAGGCTTATGGAGAAGGTTGTGTCGATGATTCAAGTGTTCGCGGATGGTTTCGACGCTTCAAAAGCGGTGATTTCGACGTGGAAGACAAGGAGCGTTCCGGGCGGCCGCAAATCTTTGAAGATCGAGAATTGGCGACTTTGCTTGATGAAGATTCTTGTCAAACGCAAGAAGAACTTGCTGAAGCATTGGGAGTTGACCGAACAACCATTTCCAAGCGTTTGAAAGCCATGGGAATGATCCAAAAGCAAGGAAATGGGGTGCCGTACGAACAGAAGCTGAGAGACGTCGAACGGCGTTTTTTCACTTGCGAACAGCTGCTTCAGCGACATAAAAGAAAGAGTTTTCTGCATCGTATCGTGACTGGCGATGAAAAGTGGATACGTTACGATAATCCGAAGCGAAGAAAATCATGGGGACTACCCGGCCATGCATCATCATCGACGGCCAAGCCAAATATTCATGGCGCCAAGCTCATGCTCTGTATATGGTGGGACCAGCTAGGTGTGGTTTACTATGAGCTTCTGAAACAGAATGAAAGGATCACAGGCGAGGTCTGTCGACGACAATTGATGCGTTTGAGCCGCGCACTGCGACAATACTCCGACGAACGGCCACAATACTCCGACAGGCACGACAAAGTTATTTTGCAACATGACAATGCTCGCCCACATGTTGCACCGCCGGTGAAAACATACTTAGAAACGCTCAAATGGGAAGTCCTACCCCCACCCGCCGTATAGTCCAGACGTTGCTCCGTCTGATTACCATCTCTTCAGATCGATGACGCATGGCCTGGCTGACCAGCACTTCCATTCCTACGAGGAAGCCAAAAAATAGGTGGATGACTGGATAGAGGCCAAACCGGTCGAATTTTTTCGCAACGGGATTCGTATGTTGCCAGAAAGATGGGAAAAAGTTGTAGCTAGCGATGGCCAATACTTTCAATAATTCATTTGTAACCATTTTTTCACAATAAAGTCTCAAAATTTGAAAAAAAACGGGAAAGACTTATTCACATACCTGATAACTAAAATAATGAGTCAGACTGTCCTTGTTTATAGTCACTTCCGTAACATATGAAATAGAAATAATTACTAATATTAATAATTCGATAAATAATAAAAAACATAAAATAACAATTAAATTAAAAATAAAATAAATTATCTTTATGTTACATTAGTAAAGGACAACCTGACTGCCAACGCTACCTAAAATTTACCTCTGAGATTGTCCTATCATTTGACCCGTTCTGGTTCATTTTCAAGGACTCAAGTAAAATAAGTAAACCGATAAAAATATTTATTCTTTCCTTTTAAATAGCACAAACGTAATATTAGAATTTCCAGCTTAAACTGTAGAAGCTGACGAACGCAAACATTCTGAAATAGATAATATCTGTGAACACCGTTCTATAAATATTATTGTTCTATTTTTCATACGAAAGTTAATTATATAAAAAAAACAATTCAATCTTTCCTATTAAAGTTCTCGATTCTATCGGATTAAATTACGGTAGAATAGCATGTACAAAAAACAACGTAATTAAGTAATAATTACTTCGACGCTCATTCTCGAGAAAATCAGCAAGTAAAGCACATCCTGTTATAATTTTACTTTAGTGCTCAATCTTTCGAGCAGCGGATATAAACAACTTTGCGATAAAATAAAAATTTCGATAAATAATGCTGTAATTTTGTAAAGCTTCACTGCGAACGTGCTACATAATTATGCTGCAACGCGATAAGGCTTTTATTTTTTGCTTTTAGTCTTTTTATAAATCAATATCGAAAACTCCTCAGTAATTAACGATCAATAAACAAGCTCTTAATATTCGAATCTATACTGTATATTCTCTCTCTCTCTCTCTCTCTCTCTCTCTCTCTCTCTCTCTCTCTCTCTCTCTCTCTCTCTCTCTCTCTCTCTCTCTCTCTCTCTCTCTCTCTCTCTCTCTCTCTCTCTGTATACTCTAAAACTCCGACGCATATTGCAATATGCCATTTTATTCATTACGTCACATAAATATGATTTCTATTCGGGCTTAATTGACCTACAATATAATACCAGTCGAAAATGTTACCACCATGGATACATACATACATAACGAAATTGCGACAATAATTTTCTTTAAGTTTTCCTCGTATCGTAAATCTCAGCTGCATATTATACTAGCAGATTGCCGCTGTATTCAACTGATATTGAGCTTTTATATACCGTAAAACAGCCGATGATTTACATAAAATTTATACAATCTGCTGTTACATATATAATATGCATGCATTAGCTGTGTCGGTGCGTGAAAACCTCGGTGAAAACAATATTTATATCTTATCTTATAGAGACCCGGCCATGATGTTTACCATATACATACATACATACATACATACATACATACATACAAACATACATACATATATATATATATATATATATATATATATATATATATTATATATATATATCAATGTACGTTAAACGCTAAATTTCGTATTTTTCACAGTTGGTTGGCATTAGTGCGAGTGCCCCTCTTCCAACTCTTCCTAAAAGGGCGTTGATCGTCAAGATAAAAAGCAAAAATCAATATAAGAGTGATGAGTGCCTGCGTGCGTGCGTGCGCGCGCGTGTGTGTGTGTGTCATATACGAGTGCATCGTTGCATATATTAATATCTACACGCAGCTCGAAACTCGTGTGACATTTGCAATGAGCGTCGCCAACACCCGCACGCCAACACCCGTTATATATGTAGCACATTGCGAGCAAGAGTGTACGACATATACGGAGAGAGAGAGACAGAGAATTTCCGTTCCGAATGTATCTCTCTCTCTCTCTCTCTCTCTCTCTCTCTCTTTCTCTCTATCAGTATAAGCGCCCGAATCGACGATGCGGCAAATGAGCGCATCCCGTTGTGCGAATGCCGCCATCTCCCTCTCTATATCTCACTATCCTGTCCTCTGCCCTATTCTCGTTTATCTATGAACGCGTCTACGAATTAAACTAACAAAACATGAAATTTTTTTGGGATGATTTTTCATGGACTCTATCACTGTTGGTCTCCACATGACTAAATAATATATACATAGTCATACGTACTTTCTTATTTTACCTTATAAATATGCAATTGCACTCTACTGTGACCTCGACTATGCCTTTACGGTTATTTCCGTCCGAAACAATAAAATATCTATCACACTAAAATATTCCGGCTAAAAGACTATATTATAATGATATGGAGAAAATTATAAAAAAAACCACTATTATCTATAGACGATTATCTATCGACATTTATATTTATAATATGACCTTTATATTCACGATATTATACACCGAAGAACATCTGTATGATGTTAATCTTTGATGCAAATATATGATGCAAATCTTCTCTTGTTTTTAAGCAAATAAACCAATAACTTAAATTGAGAAAGCCATGTGCTCTTAAATATGAAGAAAATATTCACTAGATTTAATATGAATTCACTTCATTCACGTAAACAATTCTTGCTTTGAAAAAATATATTTTTAATTTAAGAAACGGATGTGGAAAATGAAAAATTTATATTTGATAATAAAAAATTTTGTTTTGCTGAAACTAGCCCAAGATGTGAGAAATTAGTTTAATATATTGGTACGAATATTTCGAACTGTCAGCAGTTATCTAGAGGTTGGGGAAAATAGCGTTCACCATGAAATCCGGGCAGAAAAATGGAAAAGAAAAGTATGCAAACTTAAAGAGCCCAAAGCCTTACGCATGTGCGCTAGGAAATAATGGTTTTGCTTGAAAAATGTTATGAACACACACACACACACACACACACACACACGCGCGCGCGCGCGCGCGCGTATGTATACATGTATGTATACATGTCTGTATGTGGTACGTATATAAACGAAAAAGGATACTGCCACTTGCGTAATCTAAGCGCGAGCACTGATAAGCATTATATACGCAATTTTGCGAAAATATTATGCGGACTTTGCTAGCGTAGTATATATGATAATAGCACGAAATAAAATTATAATAATATAAATATATCAAGCTGAATAATAGCAAGTCCGTTACTCTATTGATCAATTTATAAATTGCTGACAAGCATTTTAATAAAGTATTTGTTTTTTTTAAGTTTATTCGACTTGTAGTTTTATTTCTTATTAAAAAAATTCATATTCTATAGTTAGGAATTTCAGTTAGTACCAAACGATCTATCTTGAATGGAATAGAAATTTTGTCATTCGAAATGTTTAATTCAATATAATAAAAAGTATTTTGAAACATTGTGGTAAATTTGCATCGAAAGTATATAGGCGGTGGCAATAAGGACAAAATTAACAAAATAAGCCTTGAGAGTAAATCTTTTTATCTGACGTGTAAGGCTTCGAGATTTTTTTTTATTATCCTAAATTTATTACACGAAGAGTCGTAAAAATCATAAGCGTAGCATAGAAATTACATAATATTAATAAAATTTAACGATTCCGCATTTACATAATGAGTTCGAAAAGACGTCCGCAACAGTTTTCGTAGGTGCGGTCGTTAATGAGCTAAGAAAGTCTTACCGAATATATATATATATAACATGTTAATATATTCTAATGTTGTGTATTTGTTAAGTCCGCCTAATCTTTACTATTCAGTTATTATGTAGGTGTACACACACACGCGCGCGTGCGCGCGCGCACACACATCATGTCGGTCATTAGTGGATACAGAATTTCTGTTAAATATTTTGTCTATTGTAGTAAGTCGAATGAATGTTGAAAATGTTTATATTTCAATAAGCCTTGGATTGCTTTAGTTTTAGAAATGAATTTTCATTGCGAACTTTGTGCTCATGAAATTTTCTATTATTTCAATCAGATTCTGCTTAATATATATGTATACATAGTCAATAAGAATTCATAATTCAGAAAGACGATAATATATGAATTATAGGAATTCGTATGTATTACTTTTTTTGAAAATTTTTTAATTGCAAGATTATATATAGAAATTAAAATAACTAAAGGACTCTTTACGTGAGTGGTAAGTGTCAAAGCAATGGATAAATACGCCTACCGCTGTAGAGATGATGTAAATGATTCTTATAAATCTTTTAGGCCATATGTTAACCTCCCTCAAGTGAGCAGCGTGGACGTTACCGTTGAGAGTTGAACGCTGATAAAGAGAAAGCTTATAAGTTTTAATTCTTATTTCATAAGGTTAAAAAATTACATTATTTCATAATTCATCAACAGTTTAGGCTTGGGAGAATTTTTATACGTCGGGTGTTTCCGTGTTGTACTAAAGTATACAGGTCGATCCCCGCTATCCTTGAAAAATTAAGATACTCAACGTAAAAGTGAAATTTACGAATATCAAATCGTTCATTCGTTAATAGGTTTTTGTTTGCAGGAAACAACTAATAAATTGGCTGGATTAAAAGAACAAAAACATGTTGATTAAGTCCTATAGAGAGTGTTGTGTATATATAAGAAGCTAATCTATTTCCACTCAAATATAACAAACAAGGTGCAATAAATTGATATGCATAATAAAAATGCCGGAACCTATTCGATGGCATTGAGCTCGCTTATTATTGAAGAAGTTGTCATTTCACGGTAAATATTCATACATTATCAGGTTACACTTCACATTTGTAATGCGTTACTTATTCTTTTGTTCATCTACTGATTTTTTTGACATTCGAAAGATTAAAATTTACGAATTTCAGTGATACGTTTAGTTTTGTTTTTATTTTATTCTGTCCGAGTTCACCAAACGAAGAAGTCATCTTAATCGAAGGCGATGATCTTGTCAGGGACCGACGTTGAACAGATACAGAATTTTCATCGTTAAGCGCGACCATCTATACTATGGTATACCGGGTTCTTGCTTGAATGCAAGTACCAGCTCCATGAGAAACTCTCTCTCTCTCTCTCTCTCTCTCTCTCTCTCTCTCTCTCAATCTCTCTCTCTCTCTATCTATCTATCTCTCACTCGCTCTCTTACTTTCTCAATCGTTGAACGAACTGACCTCGGTGGCACTTAAAATTTTGCCGATAGCAACTGGTTGCCTCTCTTTCTCTCGGTTTCTCGTCATCGTCATCGTCGTCGGTTCATTCGTTCGCCCGCTCTCTGATGCTTGCATTCCTTCTTTTTCCCTACTTCGACCTCGCTCGATGTACTGGTCGCTTCTCTCTTTCTCTCTTTCTCTTCGTCTTTCTCCAGGCGCCCTGCGCGGTGATTCTCGAGTTTCGACCGAAACATGACGAAGCGACGAAGACAGAATTTCATTGGACTCCAACGACGAAGACGACGACGTGTGTGTGTGTGTGTGTGTGTGTGTTTGTGCGCGTGCGCGCGCACAAACACACATACAAACTCGAGGACGAATACGCGCGGTGCGTCTATAAAATCGTATAAGAGCAGGTCTTCGTTCTACAGCCCGGCATAGGCGATTTTCGTTACTTTACGAAATAGAAGTTATTTATCGTTAGGTATTCCTTCACTCTTTTCTTTTTTCTGATTCCTTTTTTTCTTTTTGTTCCTTATGGACCGATGGAAGAGAAGGCTGAAATGTCAAAATATATAAATGTTTGCCTTGTTTGAATTATGAGGAAATCGTAACAGCTCTTTTATTTTTATTTTTAATAGTATTTCAGAAAAATATTTCAAAGAAGTTTTCAGAGCTCAGTTTTCAGAGCTCAGTTTTCATATAATTCGTGTATAATTCTTTTAAGGTGGTTGATTCTCTATTATTTTCTATTACCGTTAATAATTAGGCACTGGAAAATAAATATCTCTGTTATAAATACCGTTTCTTACTAACTATATAAATAAGCTATAGATAATGTATATAACAAAATTAATGTCGATCTGTTACATTATTTCTCTCGATTCTCTTCGTCGTTTTGTTCTACATCTTGAGTGAAGCTCTTAAAGTGCGCAATCAATCCGTAAGGGCTTGTACATTATTGAATAAAATAATAAGATCTGAATTCCCAAGTGACCGAAAGCTGTGGTCATCGTCTGCATGCTCAAGTGCAGTCACGTTCATCCAAGCCTACAAGTGAGAGAGACAGAAATGAAAGAAGTGATAGAAGCGGAGGAAAGAGAACGATACAAGAGAGAAAGAATCATTTACGATGCTCGTCCGCGCCAGTGCTGGGCATAAAGTCCACACTCTATTTCATGGTGGTCCCACGTAGCCGCGGCGGCTTATTGCCAAGCTTCTCTCGCTCAATCTCTCTCCCTCTGCACCCCTTCTCTCTCTCTCTCTCTCTCTCTGTCGCACTCTACTTCGAAGATATATAGTATAGTATGCGCCTGGGTGTACGATATCACGATTCCCTATCGAGTAGCGAGAACGCACGTATACGTCGTAGAACCATAAAGACTCATCTTGCCTTCCCTCTCCTATCTGCTTTTTTCCCTCCCTTTTTTATATCTTTCTCTATCTCTCCGTAGCTTATTGGGAATCTTATATACTGTTATTCCAAATCTCGATTATAAAACTCATCCTCGCGAATAGAGAATTTGATCTCGTATAAGCAATGCGGTCAAATTATTTCAAAGAAGACTTATTTAAAATTAGGACAAAAAGTTAAGATAAAGTATATGTCTGAGCTTTTATTTATATATATATATATATATATATATATATATATATATATATATTTATATATAACAATAAGACAAGACGACGGTTCAATGTGAATAATAATGAAAAAAGTTCCTATCACTTGTAAATGCTTGCCTTTGATAAATTGATTTGCAAGCTATAGTATTTAACTATTGTAGAAGGAGATTTATGGAAGCAAAAAGATATCAGAGAGAAAGAGATAGAATTTATGATACCTGTAGATTTATTAACCAGCATCGCCCATCTTGGCTTCGCCCGAGCTAATAATGTAATAGATTTATTAAATACTCTATTTAGTAATCTATAGTTCTATTAATAATTTTTTCCTGTGATAATATTTTTGGAGAAAAATAACAATGCTGTCTTCGAAAATAAAAGTAAATTAAATTAAATAAAAATGTAAAAAATTCATTTTCGTTTTAGATATATGTTTATAAAATCTTTTACTATTCTGTGCTCATCCTAAAATTGTTGTTAAAGTAATTTCTTACTTTGCGTAAATTTTTTTTGTTGAATTTAAAAAAAGAATCAATTAATCCTATCTATATAGAATATATGGTTAAAGTTTGTAGGCGATTGGTGAAATAATTTCGTTACCTTTAAAGGAAATACATA
Source organism: Sycobia sp. Sy_11 (assembly GCA_018907035.1). NCBI lineage: Eukaryota > Metazoa > Arthropoda > Insecta > Hymenoptera > Epichrysomallidae > Sycobia > Sycobia sp. Sy_11. The sequence goes on from JACCIC010000076.1 coordinate 1,622,452, forward strand.
AATACATACATACGTAGATACAGTCTATATTCGCTTGTATATATAAAGATAAAATTATATTTTATAATAAAATAAACTTGCCAGGAGAACCTATTAGAAATCGGTAACACGCTTGATCGACATGGACTGAGGTAGTTATAGTTACCTTCAAATCATTCCTTCCAAGAGCCAGAACACAAATGAAATCATGATATTTCATTAATCTAAACAGTGGAGACATAAAATTTGAAAATGAATTAACTCCTTATTAAATAGAGAAATGTCACAAGGCGCAAGATATCGTATTTCATGAAAAGTTCCATTAAACAAGATCGCTATTTGCAAAAAAAGTTGGCATAGAAGATATGCCACAAAACATCACGTTTATATCAATGCTTGTACGTGATTGTAATCGTAACCAAAAAAAATCATATGTTCTTATCTATTTATACCATGATTTTATTCATTATCTGTACTATAGATTTTCTGCAACTTCATATTTCATTCAGAATGTACTATTTATTTAGAAGAGTGAAGTACTGGACTAAGGGAATGAACATTTGTATATGATGCTTTGGAAAAGAGTCGATTTTGTTTTTCTAAGACAAACATGCATGCGAAACATTACGATATATACAAAATCTTGCAAATGTATTGATAGCCTGCTTCTTCTATCGTAATTAATAATGAATGATCTGTCAAAATGTATATGAACAAATCTTACAAATACGTATGAAAACTTGTGTCAAGACGGAGTTTATTGATAAAATTGAGAGATCTTAAAATACTAGTTGTAGTTCGTATAGCATTTACAATGAAGTAGTTCTCGAAATTCCAATCAATTAATTTACAAAAATATATATACACCCTCTGCATATATGACCTAATATGTCAAAATACATATCGCATGTGTATCTGTTGCTGAAGGTAGTCGATGTATTATTGCAGAAGGCAGTCTAGTTTCTATATTACTTATGAAGATCCAAAGTAGCAGATAAATAAGGAACAACGTCACCAAGATTTGTATCATAAAAAGTATTAACTTTATGCCTACCCCTTATGGTTCGTGCTTACGATACGTAAAAGAAGACTTAAGTCAACAGATTAAAAAAACTTAAAACCCCATACTGTATAAACTGGCTAATAAAATAACTTGAGGAGCCTTATGAAAAGTGTGACTAAAATCAAACAGAAGAATGATAAAATTAATATAAGAAAGAATATTTTAAGAAAGATTGGAATTAATTCAATAATCTCCATAGTTCAAAATAATTTATCAACCAGATACAAATGAATCTCTCAGCGATTTTTAACAAGACACAGGAAGGCCCACTGGTTTAAAAGACATTCCGATCTACCAATCTTCATACTTTAGCATTAGGTAGAATACTCATCTTTCTTCCATAGTAGATAAAACAATATGCTAAAAAAGCGCACTGAAAATATGTCCCTTTAACTTAAAAACGTAATAAGCTTCAAGAGAACTATTTTTCATTAAAGCGTTTTTCGACTGAAGATGAGATAACAACTGTTGAAAAGTACGTAATCACGTAACCCGCTGTACCCACTTCTATATTTCAAAATTATATTAAAAACTTATGAGTTATTTATACTTGAACATCACTTTTGTACACTTTATTATAAGTAAACCTGTACAGAAGTATATTATTCTCTAACTTTAGGCGTAGATATTGTCTGCAAACACCTTTGCGTGCTTTTAGTACACCGTGTATATATATATATATATATATATATATATATATATATATATATACCATTGTAGTCCAATGATAGTCTATGCGCTGACAGGATTCCTGAATGTCAATAAATGAAAAACAAATTTTCACAGACGCCCAACTGACTTATCCATTGTTATTTCTATATAGCCATTGAAAATCAATTGCCACCACAAAGGAAAGGAATAAGCATTTTCAAAGTTGAAGACATCAAATCTTGGAAAAATAATTTATCTTTTGAATAAGTCTGAACTGGTACGTCCAGAAAAAAGGCAATTGGACTATTAACAAAGGGTGCATCGATTTTTCAAAATTCATACACAAACTATCGCTGTCCACCAAGGACAAATTAAAACATGTATTTAATAAGTGAATATGAAAATTTGTATTAAAAGGAACTATGAACAGTAACTTCTTCATTATGAGACTTGTAAGTCAGAGTATTGAAAGTCATAGATTTCAATTCAGGCTCACGTCTTGAGACTTTACATGGCTATTTATTTTACATTAATTCCAGCTACCATCCTTCGACTGTGAGACGGTTTGAAGTTTCAAGAGACAACTATAAATTCGTACTCCATTATCACCTGAAATAAAGAACATATCACTATTAAAATCTTCAAAAATGATTTTACTAATGTAGTCGTGTATATTTGATATACAATTCACGTACAAATTTCAATGCTCTACAAATGAAGTATGAGGACATTTATATACCATTGCAGCAAATAAGACACTTTCCTAATATAGCGTACTAGGCCAGTGAAAATATATTCGGGGAAAGCTGGTTTTGTCAGCCGGTTGCGAAGAATGAATCGAAACCTTAATTTTCTTATACCTCAGACAAACTTCGGCCAAGCGACCAACGCTTTGATCAAAAACCCCTACTCCTCTTGGACAATTGCCATGCTTGACGTAGTAGACTTTAGTAAAACGAAAGTGAGATATAAGTATGAATACTCTGCTTTTTGACATTAAGATATTGGACAGCAGATTTCTTCTTTTCTTGCCTTTAATTTATTATTTGAAAATGCTAAACAGCTAAAGAAGAGATTAATACAAAAAGTGTAGTTGTTAACAGATAAGCTGAGCACTTGCCTTTGAACAAGATGCATATCAGAGTTAGCAAAGATAATTTTGAGATGGTAAGAAATTTGCCGTGTGAGAATAACTGACTAATTTTATCATAAAGGAAATATTCAAGCCAACAGAAAGAATATTATAACGCAATATTTTCACGCTGTTATTTTAAGGCTTTAAGGATCGTGTCAGTCAATCGATTACACATTGCAGATGAATACTTCTAAGAATCAAATAACCAGAATATCAATTCTCCAGCGCAGTTGAATCAATTATAGGAATCTATAGAGATACATGTGTACTGGACTTTAAAAATTATCTCTAGACTTGGAGATATTATGCTTATTTTAGATAACTATTGCAAAATAAAGTATTTAGAGAATTCGAAATAATTTTGTTTTTATTTGGAAATTCACGTGTAATTATATAACAATTTGAAAAAGTATATTGGTCACCTAAGATTTATCAATAAGTAACTATGTATGGAAATAAAAATTATAATAAAAAATACTAAAAAGAGCTTATCGACGAAGAAAATTTTCCCAAACAACTTAAATATGTACTGGGAGTTATTCTAGAAAAAAAGTAAATCAAACGCGCTTGACACTCTGGTTATTATTAACAGCTTCGAACCAAACTAAAAACGCTATAATGTAGGTAAATATCGTATGTAAAAACATCAAGGCTGTTGGTCCGAGAAGCTTTTGCTATTCCTTCATGTTTCTTTCAATGAGTGAATAGTAGCATTCACCGTATCCACGGCTATATTTTTATTTAGCCGACCCACTGAATATTTAATCACATTTTATTTATCATAGAAATATTGTCAACGCGCATCATATATCACAATTCATGAAGTTGTAGTATTTCAAAAGCTTTGAAAAGAAGAAGTATACCCATATATATATATATATATATATATATATATATATATATATATATATATATAGTAAAAATAATGTGCTGATTTTAAAAGAGCCGTATTACTTCATTCGCTCGTAAAATGATCGCTGGGAACTCTGTCTAATATACTTTTCTTAGAAGGCATAGTGCATAAAAAATGACGACAGTTTCGAAATTAAAATTGATGTTACTGGTTTTTCCATTAATTCATCGAGAAGGATGGAGGCACGCGTTATATCGCACCACTGGAAAAAATACCTCGATTTATTTTCTACTGCGTAGGAGTCGAACACTTATAACACTGTTTGGTGGCTAGAAAATCTTTTAACTAGTCAAAGTTTATGCAATTTTCTTCCAAGATCATTGAATCATGGGAGGCTAATTTGAACCTGACGAAAAAAAATGTAATGAAAAGTTAATAAATGGATGAATTAATTGAATATGTAAAAACGATGTGAAAGCTCAAGCGCGAGTTGCTTTTGATCCAATGCAGAATAATTCAAACGAGTTTTGTATATCAAATTTCGATATAAAACTCTTTTACAAAGTATTCAAACTGGCACGATCATTTGATCAAAGTTATTAAATAACATTTATAAATAGATTTCTTCGTAATATTTTTATATTGGCGCAAACGTTCCTTCAAAAAGATTATAGATGTTTATATTATAGAATAATTGATGGATTAAAAAATTTCAGTAGGACGAACAACCATATCTGCCCTAAAAATAAATAAGTTCAATCAATTTTACAGATTTACTTCGCCTATTAAACATAGTATTATACTTATGAAGTTGCAATTTACAGAAAAGTTAATTGTATAACAATAGTATTATGATAACGAAAAATATTTTAATCCGTGTACGTGTTTTAGTTTATCTTTTACACTGATAAAAATGAGGCATTAGATTTTGTGCAGATTATGAAATTTTCTATCAGTACATGTACATTAAAATTAGTAATAAGTATCATACTATATATAAACCTGCAAATTGATAAATTATTGTAAAAATGATCAGTTGGATAAAATATAATTGAATTACTTTAAATAACTATTTAAATAATAATTCATTCATTAATATTTTTTAAATCATTGAACGTCAGCCATAGTATAACAATAGTACGAGTCATCTCGGAGTCTGGGAAAAAATTTCTTTCTTAAAATTATATAATCTTAGAAAATAACTCCAAATAACCATAACTATATATATTATTGATTATTGAGGATTCAGAGCCAGTCCACGGAGGTTTAATTTATGTACCCTTGGCAATATGTTCTATACTATACGGGCAAACTCGCGCGCGACTACTAACCAAGATCCGGAACAGTTGTTACAAGTGTGCGGAAACTTGTATGTAGAAAATATAATAGACGAGACGAGGAAATAGTCGGCGGTGAAGCCATTTCACTGACACTCCGACAAAGCTGTATACCACATATGTAACTTTTCTACGTTACTTCTTTCGTTTTTTGTTCTTATATGAATTTTCGTGATTCACAGCTTACACAGTCGCAGCTATCTCATCTAGGACCGCGGTATTCGAGGAATTCGCCGTGATTCATTCACAAAAATCGCGCGTCATCGGGGTTTCCTCAGTGCGGAACGGACACCTCGGAAGTAAGTGCCTATAGGTAGCGACTGCCATAACGATTCATATACGTATATACATACATATAGACACCCGTCGCTATGATAGTGACGGACGAGATTGAGTTTGTGAAATCTTTGTATAACAGAGGGTCTACGGGCGTGTAAAACGTGCAGCCAAGTTGAGTTGTGTCACGAAAGTAGGGGTGCATACTCAAGAGTGCATAACGCGTGGTAGCTCTTCTATACTTATATGCAATGCCAGCTTGGTTGCTGTCGTAAGCTCGCCTCTCGATTTCTCCGTTTGATAAATCTTGTTTATCTCTCGTTCCCTCGTGACAGATATAGAAAGCGCGCGCGAGAGAGAGAGAGAGAGAGAGAGAGAGAGAGAGAGAGAGAGAGAGCGATTGATAAATTTCTAAGTACATTATAAGACATCTCAGATGCAAAGGACGCGCGCAAGGCATCAGTTAACGTACGCAATTGGTGCTGGATTATATTTTTTTTTAACGTCGTGTGGCTTTTTTAGAATTTTGTATTATTTTCTGACTTCGAAGTCAAGGATAGTTTTTGATTTATCACAGCAGATCGCCCGAGAGATTATTGCCTCCAGGATACCTGTCACGATTTTGTCATTGCGTAATGGAATATTAAAGTTTAGTTGATTCATAAAGCTACAATAATTTTTTTCATGCAAACATTATAAGTTTTATTAAAAATCAATAGATTCTGATATATAAAACTCGGAAATGGAAACATTCACTCCCCCCCCCCCGTTCATTTATCTTTTCATCTAATATGTGACCAAGAAAGTTTATTGAAATTCCAAAATGCTTACAAGGTTTTTAAATTTACATACAGAAACAAAGTATTCCACGCAATAATAAATTAATTTTTAGATTTTCGATACTTTATTCAACATCTCAGAAATGGCGCATAATTTAAATATTTTCTAAAATTTACAAACGCCATCCATCGTCTTGTTCTCCAAATAAAGACTAAAAATATTTATTTCTGCTTACGTGCACACGCACGCGCGTGCGCGCGCGCACACACACACACACACACACACACACACACACACATATCTTAACAAACATCAAGCTTCGTATGAGCATCCATGATGAACGAATAAGTAAATCTCCGTATGGTGAGTATCAGTATATGGAAAGACGTATGTGTATATAGGCAGGAGAAGAAGCGCAATGGTAGGCGGAGAGGAGAAAAAGAGAGAAATTTCTTAGTGTGGCATGCGCGCGTGCGTGCGTGCGTGCGTGCACCAACGGGCGCGGTGGGGGTATATATGAGACGGCTCTCGACGCAACGCACGCGCGCGTCCCGATCAAAAAACCCTGGCTTGCAAAATTAAAAAAAAAGCAAATAAAAAGCAATAAAAATAACTAACAAAAATCGCCTATATAACTACACCCGAGAGAGACAGAGAGAGAGAGAGAGAGAGAGAGAGAGAGAGAGGAAGGTTTCAGAAAAAAGTCCTGGCGCGCGATGAGCGAGCTCGAGCAAAGAGAGGAGGAGCTCCTCGAACCGGTCTTTCTATCTATCGCTTATTCAGCGCCGAGATAAGTGACTCTCTCCGTTTCTCTCTTTGTCTCTCTCTCTCTCTCTCTCTCTCTCTCTCTCTCTCGCTTTGCAGCTCGAAAGTCCGCCAGGTTATCTTCAGGCTATTCGAAGACAGAGAGAGAGAGAGAGAGAGAGAGAGAGAGAGAGAGGGAGACTAAGGGAGCTTCGAAAAAGCCGCACTGCTGCGGCGTTCTACGCTCTTCTCTTTTTTCGCCGCGCTCGCGGCTCCGCGTCGTCGTCGTCGCGAAGTGCGCCCATGAAGCTGCTTACACGCGTACCAAATCACACGTATTTATCTCTCTCTCTCTCTCTCTCTCTCTTTCTCTCTCTCTCCTTCTCCTCCTTCTCCTCCTCCTCATATTATTGACGCGAAATTGATCCCACTTCTTTTTCTAAATCTATATAAAGCTTGTACGATCAAAGGGTGGTTTGCTAAGCACGCGTACAAAACGTAGGAGTAGGTTCTCTGATTTGTGCCTTCTAATTGAGTTTTTCGTGGCCTGCTGCGTCCATCCACGCATGTGCGGCACCATATCTCTCCCTCGAACTTCCGGAAAAGATAACGGCGGAGTTTCGAAAAAAACCAGATCGATGCTGAGCCACCAGTGCGGTCTGCTTCGGTGCTACTCTCGCATATGGAGATCACGAGAATGCAAGTTTCACATTGAGCATATAGCAAGGTAGTCGGCTTATATATAGCTTTAACGCATTAATACGGTGAGGTGACAAATGGTACCACCGGTTCGGGAGAAGGGGGGTGTGGTCTTGGTGAACGACTCCCTATGCATGCACCAACCGCAAGGGCATGTAACTGTCGACCTCATCCCGAATAACATTGTAATCCGTATTGTGTGTATATATATATGTGTGTGTATATATATATGTGTGTATATATATATATATATATATATATATATATATATATATATATTTATTAATAGTCGCGCATGAGTTTGCTTCCTTCGTCGATGATGTAGAGGGTGAGGGCAATTGCGAGCGGGGGTGATAGAAATATTTTGAGTTAACGCGCATCGTACCTTGTATCTCAATAGAACATTATGCGAGCAATAGTGTACATGTGTATATATATGTATATATATATATATATATATATATATATATATATATATATATATATATATATTATACGATGTATAAGTAAAAATGATGGTTCAAAAATAAGTGTCAACGAATAATTTCAGTACATAAATTTAAAAAAATAAGTATTTATAAAATAAATAAGTTCAACATTGTTCTGCGACAGTGGCAATTCGATTAATCTGGACGTATTGAGAGTTGCCTTCGAATAATTCGAGGCGAAATTAAGAGGATGCTATTCATGATGAATGCCATTATTAGGGGTGACTCCCCGGTTCAACGCTGGGCATTCATTACTGATATAAACCGATTAGTAAGAACTACACTTTAATTAAATAATAGATTACTGCAATGATGAAGCGTAATTAAGTTAGGATAATGAATATTGCAGTCTCTCTAAAGGTATTGGCGAATTACACGCACAGACACACACACACACACACACACACACACACACACACACACACACACACACAGTAATTATTTTTTTACTACTTACGTTTTCACAAATTTTCGAGCTTCAAGTCTATTCATACTTCAAGATGTTATTTCTTGCTAAAAAAATTACATTAAAATTTCGCCATAAAATTAAAAATTGATACAAATATAAAAATGAATCACATTAATGTTCAAAAGAAGATTTTCCGTTCTAATAAATATACATGCGTATAAATACTTGTTACTTAATTTTCCCACTTCATTATATAAATCAATATCGACAAGTATTGACAGATGTTCCTACTATTTCTGAAGGAAAGTTTTAATTATGTCTAGAATAGCACTCATTTTTTAATAATTTTAAAAATAGTATTAAAATTAGTAATTAAATTATTTCCTTAATAAAACGATTGATAAAATCTATGAGTGTATTAAGAAAACTGTATTTAAAATAATCAGTTATGACTTATGCAATGCCTAAAAGAATTATATCATTTATTGATGGCAATACTTCTTATATGAAAATGTTTTCCTTGAATAATAATCAATTGCGAATCTAGTAAGTGAAGTGGATCCAAAAATTTAAAATAATTTAAATACAAGTTACTGCAAGTGACTTATTTTCTATTCGATACGAGTTATATGTATTCTTATTTCTTTCTTAAATTTTTCGACACATTCCACTTTATTCATATCGATCATTGAGGTTAATTTTTTACTGCATGAAATTTGTTTTTTAATAAAATTTTTAATTAATATTTATCGAGCCTAATATCGCTCGTTATAAATTATCTGAAGTATTGCAGTTTCCAACGAGTTAAAAACGATTTTACAAGCAAGATTAAAATGTTTAAATGTTTATCTCTGCAGCTTTGGATTTATATCTATACAAAAAGAGAGTATTACTGTAAATCGTTCGAGAATTTTGTTAAAATAGAACAGAATTTGTCGTATCATCGAGAAGAAATGTGAGACGAACGTTTTTAGTGCCGTCTACGTAATCGAGGAATTAACGAATTTTTATTTGATGTTACTTTGATTGTATTCTTATAATTTTGCAATTTTCTCTAATAAAATTTCAATTAAAATAGACATTGTGTGCGGAATTCTGATACATTAAACTGTATAGCACCGAAAACGCTCGATGAGTGCAGTTCTTATGGAATTATACTTAATTCCTTAAATCTTTAGATTTTTTCTTTTTGACCAACTTGTTCTCAATTTTTATATCTGTACGCAAATTATCTATCGTTAAATATTTAAGTTTTGCTATGAGATTAAAGAAATTTACCGATATAAACCAATAACTTGACATACCGCAAAGTCGTATACCGTAAGTCGTATATCCTTTTCAAAATGGAAAACTCACGTTTTCACGTCTTAATATGCGAATTCTCTATTAAATAATAGTTCAAAAAGAAATACATTTTTCAAATCAATACGTGAAAATTTATCGGATTTTGATTCGAGCGTAAAGATAAATTTTACAATTTGCTAGATAAATTATAAGAGAAAGTTTATCAAAATATTTCATTTAATGGTCTTCGCACGAGTGTATAATAAGTTACACCGAATAAGTACCAGATATCCACGGCTAAAAATGTGCGCTCGGTCAAAATGGTATCATAGCTCATCACACGAGGAATCATTTCATTTGCTTATAAAAACTCCAAAAACAGCCGAAATATCACTTCTCGCCGTTCTCTCTCTCTCTCTCTCTCTCTCTCTCTCTCTCTCTCTCTCTCTCTCCTTCTTTCTTTTACAGGCACACACACGCACACGCACACAGAAATACGCGCGCATACAGGCTAGCTTTTTTTACACTCGATACAACACTTCACTCGCAACATGCGCCTCGAACGTGACTTCCGCCTATCTATCTATCTATCTATCTATATATATATATATATATATATATATAACGAGGCGAAGTTCTTTTTTTGCCATTCTACCGGCTCTCAAACACTTATAAATCCACACGCGCGCGCACGCACACACAACCATATAACCAGCCGCAAACACATACGTACACATATACAAACAGAAGTGTTTAGTGGCAGGTCTTTCGATCGGCCGCCCGTTACATAAGGTTCTTCTCCTTTTTTCACGCGTTCAGAAGTTTCTCGGCCCCCGCGGTATACGTGGCTCCGACGAAGGAAACCATTGGAGAATTTTAAAAGCATTATTATATACATATATATATATATATATATATATATATATATATATATATATATATATATATATATATATAGACGCGGAGATACGCCTTCTCGTGAAGATACGAAAGCCGCGTGTAAAGTAATAATTTGAAAGAATGAACTCAAAGGGGCTGATAATTTAATTTTAAACGTTGGAATATTTGATTTCGTAGATATATACACGCGATTTAGAAAAGTTAGCGTTGTATATATAGTATAGGAACTTAAGGTTTTGAAATTATTGCAATCTACGATTTGAATTTTCTTGAGGATTACGTCGTTTTTGTCCAACGGCTGATTTTTCGAAATTCGGTTTACGTCGTTGCGGTTTCGCGAACGCGCTCTCGACTGAATATAATAATAAATTTTTTAAAAAAAGCTTGTTTATTGCAGATACGTAATTTAAACTTTATCATGACAAGGCTGTTTTGATACAAGCGAAGGTCGATGAAAAAACAAAAAATACAATTATTTTTAATACACAAAATTGAAGGTTAAACTAAATTATTTATTATTTTGTATAGCGTCCGTCAAAATAATCTGAAAAATGAATTTACAAATCCACCGTACATAATCAATATGACTTTATAACACTAAATTCCGTATTCAATGTTTCGAAAATGGCTTTACGGATTTTGGAGCTCCGGATAATTGGAAAAAGAAATGGATTAATAGTTTGTGTCGCGCTCACTTTATCTCTCCCTCTCTTTCTCCCTCTATGGTACTCGTTGAAAATTATCTATTAAAAAAAATTATTTATAACACACATCCAGCACATGCAAATAATACACTAAAGGAACCGCGTCCTTATATACATTGGGCACATTTTCACAGATATTATATATATATATATATATATATATATATATATATATATATATATATATATATATATATAGATTATACGTAGAACTCTGTTCTCTTATAGAGAGCGCGCGCACGCACTTTGTCCATATTGTAATTACAGCGCATTCACGTTCGCAGTTTTACATAATATTGACGCGTATATTATATGTGTACGTGTATATATATATATATATATATATATATATATATATATATATATATATACGCATACATATAGGCATGACCGGAGAATCGATATAATATAGATTGTTGTCCACGAAGATGTTTCGGCAAGTCCAAGAGCACGGTATGAAGTTCCTACTTTCTGAAATCTACGTAGGAACTCTATACCTCGCTGCTGGATCTCTACCATATGCATTGAAATCACCTGCTGATCTCGGCTGCGGCGTTGGCTCCTCCGACGGCGGGACGGCTTCTCCCTGTCGCCCGTCGGGCCGCGCGGGCGCGGACTTAATCCTTATGCCCGTTCCGTAGATGCTCGGCGATGCTGCCGCCGACGATTATACAACAATTAATAATGATTTTTTCGCTGCACTTGCCCCATGCGCACTGCACGCCGCGCTGCAGGCGCCACGATAATAATTATATTATTATTTCACTTGGTTCTCCGTTGCAGGCGCTGCATCTCTTCCTGCCGTCGCAGCTACTGACTTTTCTGAACTGCCTTGGCCGCGCGCCGGACCAACCTGCCAATCGCATATTATAACGCGATTGCGGCGGGCGCCCAGAGGAAAATGAGAGAGAGAGAGAGAGAGAGAGAGAGAGAGAGAGAGAGAGGGGGGGGGAGTGTGTGTGTGCGCGCGCGCGTGTGTGTGATGTGTAAAAGAAGCCACGTGCGATGATCGTCGAAATTTTCGTTCACTTTTCCGGACGTGCGTTCGCCAACGCGGCACTTCGTGTTTAAACGAGCGGAGCGCGGATTTTTGCTCACTCTTTTCTATCTCACTGTCTCTCTCTCTCTCTTCAAAATTTTTAAAACAATAACTCTTTGCTCTCTTATATATACATATGGAGTTCTGGCAAAGCGATCGCGCGACTCGTCATTATGTCAGAGATATGTTTTTCAGTTTGGAAATGAAAAAACTGCAATTCGTGTATGAACAAGAACAAAAATCATCAAAACTTTTAGATTGTACATGAAATAATAATAATCTTAATATTAATAATAAAAGAAAATGAAAAAACATCAAGATTTTCATATTAATTTTGATATATCAATGAAAACCACACGTCACCGCGATTTTCAAGTCCAAATTTTGGATTCGGCGCACAGAGTCACTTGACTTGCTACTCCAGCTCCAAAACGAACTTCGGTAGTAGTGATCTGAGTCATTTTGGAGCAACAGCAGCTTGATAAAAGAAAGCTTACCGACTAAAAGTAATACATATATATATATATATATATATATATATATATATATATATATATATATATATATATATAAGGAAAACTCGTTTCACACCAAATCACCGTTAGTTAATGTACTTTTCCTCGACTACGAGGTGACCAATGAGAGTAGTATCGCGTTCTCCCGAGACGTTGTACGAATTATCAAGAGAGCGAGTGGAAGAGCGTTATATTATAAGAGAGATAGAGAAAGAGCCGAGCGCGAAAAAGAACGACAGCGAGCTGCCGACGCGTCCGGGGCGAAGGTTCGCGGAGCACTGAGGGAACCGCTCGACGACCAGAGCGCGGAGCTTCAAGCGCGCCGCGGCTCCCCGCCGCGCCGCTCACCGATCCCGAGATAGACGCACGCCCGAACGAACGAACGAACGAACGAGCGTCGAGCGCGGACGAGCGGCGTGGCGCGCGCGCACGTACGTATATGTACACATACACACACGCGCGCGCGCGCGCACGCACGCACGCACGCACGCACGCACGCACGCACATATGTATATATATATATATATATATATATATATATATATATATATATACATATATATATATATATCCCCACCCGTGTAGCCGAGTGTGCGCGCGCGCATACGTATACTTCACTACTGCGATGTCGTCACCAAAGCGCCGCTCCGCGCTCGCGCGTTCCGTCCCGTGATTCTCCCCACCCGTCGACCCGCCCTCTCTCTTTCTCCGTCTTCGCGTTTGATGCCTGTGTATTACATAGCAGCCTATGTATACACATACATATATAATGCGGTTTATAATCTACGCGTGCGCGCTCTCTAAAATCGAATAATTGAATATTAAAGTTTACGTGCGCTTATTCGAAATGTTCGAATTCTTGGGCGCGTCGAATAAGTGTAGATCTGTCGCCTCGTAAGTTAAAAAATAAAATAATAAGTCCGTCTTTAATGAATAAGTGAAGATTTCTAAGAAAAATGGCCCGGGAAAGCTCGGAAAATTCACGTACCGAACGAGGCCGCGTAAGCCGAATGGAATAAAATGATCGTAACGTCTGTAATAAGGAGGCGCTGCGGCCTAAAAATAACATCGATATCAGCTCCGTAGAACGAAAGGCATATCTAATGGCATGCAGCACACCTTCGCGCCTATCGACGTGAAGGTTGCGAGCTCGGTTGCGAATGCGTCCATTGAAATAAGCGCCGGATTTTAATAACTGACGATGATTCGATTGAAATAATATTAAAAAATGCATAAGTAAAGTAAAGGCTCGCCGCCTAATGACCGACAATTGAATCAATTGAGAATCGAGAAATTGTCGGCGAATTAATGAAAAAATAAAAACACCACTTGAAGGTTTTTCTATATCTACTTTTGCACTATTACAAAATTACATACAGATAAAGGTGTTTATTATTTATTTACCAATAAGTTATATGAGGTCAATTTCATCAAAATTTTACTTGTTCGATGTTAGAGACTGTATACAATTGTCTGCTGTGTATTTACTACTCTTATGTACATGTATGTATACACTTGAAGCAGCGTACAGTCACGAAGACTTTCTTGAGATTCCAAAGGGGACGACCGGATGACTTTGGGCTCGAGGAATGACGGGCGACCCGCCGTCGCTGTGTGTCGTCGTCGAGTGTACATTATATATACATGGGACGAATCACCGAGACTTCGTCACTTGTGCCTCCGAGGGAGAGAAGGATGGTCAAAGCTATAGATAGAGAGCGAGAGAGAGAAAAGGATAGAGAGGGACAGCAGGACGTTAGAAAAAAAAGTCCGAGTATATATTATGGTATATAGGAGGAGAGGTAATGCCAAAGGGGGGAGACCTGTTTAGAACCACACCCAAGTCATCGCGACGTTGAACCCGCGTCGGGCGCGTTCTCGCGCGTAAAACGTGGCTCGCTCGTGCCTCGTATCGCGTGAACGACAGAATCGAAATAGTTGTGTCTATATTGTATTGACCTGCATATATATATATATATATATATATATATATATATATGTGTGTGTGTGTGTGTGTGTGTGTGTATATATATATATATATGTATATATATATATACATATATATATAATACATATACATATATATAATACATATACATATAGGTAAAGTAATAAAATCATATTTAGAATTGAGTAGGCTTAGTTTCTTTTCTTCTTTCAACAAAATCGCAAAAAAAATACCTTCGCATTAACGAAGCTTTTGCACATATATGAAATGTATATAGATATTATTATAAGCAAGCTTTTAATGCCCAAGTTAGTTAATAATACAATCTTAATAAATTTATAAGGTTTTAGTTTAATATGTAAAAGATGCCTCGGTATGTGGAACTTCACAATACAATGGAAACGCCGCACAAATTTTTTACATAAATAGAGTTTTATTCGTAAATGCTATCCGTCGCTGAACCAACTTATTGAGACTCGAAGAGTTTGTGTCGTTGGTACGATTTGGCCATTCGAGCTACCCGAACTGTCAGGCAATTATCTCTATTTTAATTGTTCAAGTTAATCGCGCGGTTCAATCGAACTTGTGCCCACTTAGATTCTTTACATCTATTCAAAAGTCGTTCATGTCCTATGCGAAAATCCAACAATCCGCGTTTTACGCTCATTTGATAGGCTCGCGGATGATTTACGGTAATTTTTTTTCATATTTCTGAATAAGTAATTACATGGTTTCTGCGGGCTTTTAAATTGGTGCCATCTCGATTAGCGTTTCATTCACTTATTATATAATAAGTTACCGCATGTTATATAATCGTTTAATTATTAATATATATGAAGAATTAATCGAAGTTTTTTCAAATCTTTTTTCGAAGCTTTAATTAACTCGAAAAAAAGTTCCTCGAGCACTCGACGAACTTTCCACGGGTTGATTTGGGATTTCTCTAAAGAAGAATCGTCCTTGGCGATGTGATTTTAAAAGGCAAACGCGCGCGTCTCTTATATATATATATATATATATATATATATATATATATATATATATATATATATATATTATATTTTTTGCGTGCGTGTGTATACAGCTTATGGTGCACCGTCGAGCCAGAATATTGTCGCGCAAGTTGTTCGCGCAAACGTATATATATCCACGAGATGAGGAAAAAAGAGGGTAAAAAATGCCGAACGACGGCAGAAATCGAAAGGTTAAGTTAGATTAGTTTCGGCTCTTACGCCGGCGGCTTCAAAGGGACAAGCCACGAGCCTACCGAGCCGCTGACTCTTTCTCTTTTGCGCTCTCTCCCTACCTCTCCTCTCACTTTTCTCTCTCTCTCTCCCTCTCTCTCTCTTCTCTGTCTTCATTCTTCGACATAAATTTCGAACTCGCCGCTGTAATCTTTCGAGAGAAAAAGAGAGAGAAAGAGAGAGACAGAAGAGAAATTGCCGTTGCAATGTGTTTCGCGAGCCGCTTGCGCGCAACCGAGCGACCGTGCAACTGTTAAGAACTTCCACTGTATAAGAGAAGGAGACGGAAAGTATATAATATAAGAGAAGAAGGCGAGAGAAAAGAAAGCAAACAAAGTGCAGCCGAGGCGCGTATATACTTATGTATAGTAATACTACATTTATATATATATATATATATATATATATATATATATATATATATATATGTATGTATGTATGTATGCGCGAGTTAAGAAAATTATTTTCACCGCACACGGCACAGTAGCGACACGGCGTCGTAGTCAGTAGCAGCAAGCAACACCAGATGCAGTAGCAGCATATTATATATACATATATATATATATATATATATATATATATATATATATATATATATATATTTAACCCAGGCGGCCGCAGTAGCGGTGAGATAATAAAATAGAATTTATATGGGCTGGTGCGGCGCGCGCGATTACGAGCAGATTAGCTGCGGCCCGCTGCCTGATGCCGCGAGTATATACATATATATATATATATATATATATATATATATATATATATATATACATGTACGCGCCCGCCCGCCTGCCGCCGGCGGATTCGACCGGAAAAGCATCGATATATAATAATGGAGAATAAAAGAAAATAAAAGAAGGCAAGATATATATATATATATATATATATATATATAGAGAGAGAGAGAATGAGAGGGGGGAGAGGGAGAGAGATGGTTATTCGGTGCCATTTTAATAGTATATACGCGCCAAGCTTTTTCAATCGCCTGATTATGATGACTTTATATATATATATATATACACACGTATGCATAAGATGTGCAGTCGGGGCAGTAAGGGAGGAAGTTGCCAGCGTGTACCACGTGGTCCGTGCGGAATACCGATCGGAGCGATAATTCCGGTTTTCGCACTTGGCGCCTTGGTCGCGGTGATGCGATATGCGCGACGGGGCTCTATATATACACCTGCTCTTCTCTCTGTATATATAAATATATATTTTATGTATAAGAAATTGAAATGAAGATCGAAAGAGTCTATCTATATGTCGTGCACTTGGATAGGGGGATGGCGTATCATCAACTTCGGTAGCTATGTACGGGCATCGACACCGGAGGATAATTACAGCCAAGATTCGCTCTAATTTTCTTTTTTCTCTTCTCCCCTTCTCTTTCTCTACCATGCTCGGCGCTTTCTTACTCTCTCTCTCTCTCTCTCTCTCTCTCTCTCTCTCTCTCAGGATAGAGAGAGAGAGAGAGAGAGAGAGAGAGAGAGAGAGAGAGAGAGCGAAAGAGCGGATCTATAACGAGTCGCACGAGTCGTGTCTCACGACACCGCTGCGCCGCGGAGCGAGCACCGCGAAGACTTGACTCTGCAGCAGCCCGCTGCACAAAAACATGCCTCGGCCTCGTTTCGTCACGGGGCCCCGACCAGAGGCCCCTTGACTCCCACCCCCCTCACTCGGCCCCACTCTGCTTCTCTTGTCCTTTTTCCGCGTTAGTCTTCTGAGCCGCAAGGGCGGGGCGAGGGGTAAGGGGGGCACAGGGGCCCGACTGCGGGGGCCGGACGAGAAAAGACGCGACCGGCGACGCCGGGATGCCCGGCGCCTTGGCTGCAGCAGCTCACTGGAGCCCAAGGCCCTGGGAGATTTCGAAGGGTCTCTCAGAGGAGAACGCAACGGCGGCAAGGAGAAGCAGGGGGAGGGACGAGGGTTGATGCTCCTGAAATATATATATATATATATATATATATATATATATATATATATATACTGGAGTATTGGCGACCAGTAGAAAGTTCCTTTTTAATGCTCCTCCAGGGAGTTTTTGCCGGCGCTTCTTTTACTCCGACTGTTTGCTGACCGTTAATTAAGTTAGCAAGGGGTTATATATATATATATATATATATATATATATATATATATATATATATATATTGCTGATGAGTCGGCCAAGCTCTTCTGGTACTTCGCCCTCGTTTTTCCCCTAACGTGGAACGAAATGCTCCTGTGAGTGCGTTCTCAAGTGCGTTATTATTATTTTCGGAGTTCATACATGGAGCCTGTATGTGGGCGCGTGCGCGTGCATGCGTTTACATATATAATATTACATATTCGCAGTGACGTTCAGTTCAATTTTTCTAAAAGTTATATAATAGTACTTTTGTAGGCGGGAAAATTTGTAATATATATATATATATATATATATATATATATATATATATATATATATATATTATATTTTTCTCTAATTCACGCGCGCGTTCTTCTTTCATTCTTTTTCTTCCAATGCGTAAAATTCATTTAAGTTGCGTTTAATGTTGATTCAAAACTTTTCTCGGTCGTCGACAGCAATAAGGGCAAGCGCGCTCAAGTCGGCTTTTGCCTTCGTGTGCGAATACAGAAGGCAAAGAGATAGATGGATAGATAGATAGATAGAGAGAAAGAGAGAGAGAGAGAGAGAGAGAGAGAGAGAGAGCAAGAGAGAGAGAGAGAGAGAGAGAGAGAAGGAGATAAAGAGAGAAAAAGGGATGTAGAGAAGAAAAAAAAGAAGTCAACTCATATAATATACAGACGCAACAGAACGTCAGTGATGGATTCATATATATACATGTATACATATACATGCATACGGGAGCGATAAGGCGCTGGGCTCTAAACATTCTTGCTGTTACTGCACAAGTGCGAGCCCGAGAGCACCTGCATATACTTTATCGACGTTGCTTAATGAGTTTCTAAAGTGGTCACTTAGCCTGTCGCTTCAGTTGCAAAGTAGCAGCGGCAGCCGCGACCACGAGCATAAAACGACACATACACGCTTCTCTCTCCAGTACTCTCATTCTCCCTCTCTCTCTCTCTCTCTCTCTCTTACTCTTTCAGAAAGAAAACGAAAGAAGCAGTGGAAGGGGAGGAAAATAAAAAAGAACCCGAGAGCCGCGGTTCTCTCAAACGCTTCGGCCTTGAAGCCGCAGCGAACTGCTGCTGCTGCTGCTGCTGCTGTGCTATTGGCTCTCTCTCTCTCTCTCTCTCTCTCTCTCTCTCTCTCTCTGCGTGTGAGAACAAAAATTCGCCTCTAAGGAGCCCTGCTATTTAACTAAAACCGCCATCGTATATATACACACGAAAACACGAGTGCGCTTACGCAACTCGTATGTACTGCGCTCTTTTTCTCCCCTCCTCCCCAACCCTGTCTCCCTCTCTTTTATTCCTTCTCCCTCTACGTCTTACTCGGCCTCGGTCAACCGAGACCGCTTGAAATTTTCGCACGTTCGACTTTTTCGCGTGGACGTGGCATATCGTGGCGAATTTGCCGTAACGTTGTGACTTTATACTTTTTTTCAACGCAGCATGCGGAGAATAACTAAATATTTTTCCTTGTTCAGTTTTCACATTTTATCATATGAGAAGAGGAGCTTTTACTTTCGGTCTATGTAATAAATTTAAGAACCGAGCGGCGCGATTCACTGCATATATACAATTCTTCCGGTTGAATAATTTTCAATAATTTTAATTACATGTAACAGCCGAGCATTATACGGCTTGCAGTGCAATCCAGCTCCATTCGACATTTCAAGTGGGAGCGAGATTTCGTTTCCGGATGACAATTTTTCGCAGACAAATTCCAGCAAACCTAGACGCGCGACTCCACCGATTCCACTATCGGGGTTCCCCGAACTGAAATTCTTTTCGCGACGGTCATTTCAAAAAAATCTGCCGGCGTTCGGGTGTCCGGACGGCTCCGTTCTCGGAGTCAAAAGCCAGAGGCGTGGGTAGACTCGCGGAGGCCTGTATATATAGTTAGAGACCGCGACTAAGCTAATTCTCCGCGTTATATATATATATATATATTAGCGAAGTAAACGCAGAACCAATCGCGAAAACAATGAGCGCGCGCGGAGGAGGCCGAGAAAGAAAAAGAAAAAGACCGAGCGAAGAACGGAGGGTGCAAGAAGGCGGAAGGTAAGCGCGTTCGGACTGTAAATGCGGATATTCTACTGGCTATGATAGCCAGGTTCGAGCTGATCTAAGCGCTGGAAAGCTCTACTGCGCCAGGTAGTTTTTATATCTCTCGCTGTTTCTTATCTATTCTATACGATATAATGGAATGAGAAGAGATAAAGTCGGAGGAAGAGAGAACGAGAGAGATATGTATATATACAGATATACGTAAGCTTGTACAAAGCCATAACTCTCTCACTCTCTCTCTCTCTCTCTCTCTCTCTCTCCCTATCTCTTTCTACGCGATGACGCGATTGTCCGCGCAGCTGCATCCGGCGGCGTCATCTTGCAAATGACACTCGCGCGCTCGCAACTTATATTCTCGACGACGACGACCGGTCGTATCAAGCGCGCGAGTCCTTGTCTATATAGTAGAGGAAGGTCCCACGAGGTACTTATCGGCAGAGTTCTGCACCCCCGCTAATTGGTCGTCTCGGTCACTTTCTCGCTCGCTCTCTCGCTCCGTCTTCGATTATTATATACATAGGAGAGCACGATCCGACGTTAAAGCGTTCCGCTCGCGCGGTCGAGAGGAAAAGGCTGCGCGAGCCGATTTTATTGGACGGAGGCCTTCGAATGTGGCTCGACGCATCGGCAACGATCGACGCTTTGGATTGGTCTTATATTCCGCACAAACACATCGCGAATACAGCTGTACATAGGTACATTTACCCGAGTCGCGGTGATATCTGTATGTTCTAGTGCGTACATGCGCGTCTGTGTCTGCGTGCGTGTGTTGTGTGGCAGCTTATACGACGGGACGAGAAATCTAATACGATTTCCGTATAGAATATGCGCGCGCCCTCGTTCGATCTTCGGTCCTCCGCGTTGATCGCGTGTATGCGCCGTCATCGCGTCGCGGGTCTCGAGATAATCGACCAAGTTGAGCTGTATCGCCTTTCTTATGTATATCGTACATTGGAGTCTTCTGAAGTAGTTCTATATTTAAACACTGATATTTAAATAAAGCTTGCAATTATATTTGTGCTCGGACTAAATAATATTTCGAATTTTCGTTAAGAACTTTATCCGCGAGGGTAATGGAGTTATTCTTTATAGCATTACGATAAGCATACGGACTTTCGTCGTAGCATTGCAATCTGCATACGTATATACTTCACAGTTGTA
This sequence comes from Sycobia sp. Sy_11, assembly GCA_018907035.1. Taxonomy (NCBI): domain Eukaryota; kingdom Metazoa; phylum Arthropoda; class Insecta; order Hymenoptera; family Epichrysomallidae; genus Sycobia; species Sycobia sp. Sy_11. The sequence continues at coordinate 1,643,837 of JACCIC010000076.1, forward strand.
TAGTTAGACGATCGTGAAATTAAACTGTTTCTCGAGTTACGATTACATTTTCGACCGTTCAATCATTGATCAATCAGTTGATTGTCATCCCCTTCAAAGTAGTTTGCTACGTCAGACGGCTCTCCTTTCTAACATTATCGTCGACATGGACTCTAGAAGATTTGATTTCAATTTTTCAGTTATATCGTGAAACGAGGCATTTCGTAATGAAAATCTTGTAGATTTTTATTATAATATAAGATAAATTAATTAAATTTATATTTCTGCGAAGTGTAACGGAAAGTTATGACGGTTGCACTTCTCGGTATGTCGGGTGGAGAGTGTCGACGTTCGGAAGCTCGAAAACCTTCCCCTTCTTTCTGCGTACGGGCTGATCGCGACCGCAGCAGCCCTGCTCGTTGCCATCAGCGGCGGCGTCACCGCTACCTTTCGACGTATATATAAGTCGAGAGAATTAGAAATTAGGCCGATTTATGCATTAGAGCGCGCGCGAGCCACACCTGTCCTGTATACGCGCCTTATGGCACTTTATTTTTTTCAATCACCTGACACCTTCATATTTTTATATATACATTTAACTATTGTATTGTAATACATATAGTTCAAAGTAAATTTCATTAGATTTTATAATTCTGTCCTACAATCGATTCGTTTCATTTATGAAACATTTAATTGTATCGTTCATTCGATGCATACGATATTTGCAACCGAGTTGCAAATATCTACTTCTATTACGAGTTTTTTCACGATCTCCTAAAGCTAGATTCGCGCGCTTTGCTCGAATATTTATATATATATATATATATATATATATATATATATATATATATATATATATATATTGACTTTCAGAAATAAACTAAAAGTTGGAATGTGCCCAAATATTTTCCTATTTCTCGTCCCTCGTTCTCACCCACTTTCGGACAGATCTAGAAGTATATGGAGAAGGTAAGACAGGGCTAATGCGAATTACGACATTCTCTGCTACTTGTCATACTTCTAATCGCAGAGAGTGCATTTACTTTCAGAGAGTCAAATTAGATGTACGTACGGCACGTTTGAGGTCGATTAAGAACAGCGAATCCGGATCGTAATACAATTATTTTAATGCCAATGGATAGTATAACTCGAAAACATTTAATCAGGAACTCTATAAGTAATTTGCATTTTCATTTTATTAAATAACACGTACGCTGACGCGTCGGGCGATGTTTCAATATGCCATATAATCTGGTTACAAATTTGTTGATTTTTTATTAATTTTGCTATACCAATCGCTCTTGACCCCATAAGGAAGACGTAAAAAGATGATAACGGTAGTTGCGATAGTTATCGACCGATAATATACGTTCCAAATAAAGAACACGTTCTTGTCTCTGTATATAATAGTATATATTTACACATGCACAAACTATACAAAAAGAACAGATGATCAAAATTTCGATGACTAATTGATACGACTGGATTGGTGCAAGTACGCGACGTAATCCATTGAGCAAGCTCAAAATATATATATATATATATATATATATATATATATATATATATAACCACTGCGGATCGATTATGAAACGCCAAGGAGTCATTATATATATATGCGCTATTAGTCAGGTCGGGCGCTGAAAATTTTCCCCCGCCTCCTTATGCTCCGGGCTCTTTTTTCAGTTATACTCAATTATGTATGTATATAGATATATACACCGACGCTTCAAAACTGTTCCTTATAGAACTTCTTTTTGCATGTTCCCATTCGATCTTCGAATTTCACTCTTTCTCCCCCCCCCCTCTCTCGCTCTCTTTCTCTCCCCTCTCTTTCTATTTCAAACGCGCGCTAAATCTTTTATGCGAGACGCGGCTCGTCGATTTACGTCTCGAGTTAGATTTACGAGCCTCGCGCGTGCGCGCGCGCGTACGCGTGCGCACCGCCGGACCGCGCGCCACGCAGCGAGCTGTGCGCAGAGCACCCATAATACGAGCGAGAGACGCGAGGCTCTCTCTCTCTCATTCTCCCTGTCGTTCTCTCGGGGTATATATAATAATTACATTGAGAAAGAGCCGCGGCATTCAATTAATCATCGGTTCAAGGTTTTCGCAAGCTCTTTCTCTCTCTCTCTCTCACTCTCGCTCTCTCTTTCTCTCTCTCTCTCTCTCTCTCTCTATCTTATTATGTTTCTCCCTCCCTTTCTCTCTCTTTTACTCTTATCAGCGCGCGATATGAGCGCTCTCGCGTTCTAACACGATAAGAGAATCGCACGGAGACAAAAGAGGATTCTTTTGCGCACTTTTTCTATACATATACATACATACATAGCATACATACATACATACATACATTTACATATATATATATATATATATATATATATATATATTGCGCGCGCGCGTGTGTGTGTGTGTGTGTGTGCGTGCACGCGTGTGTGTCTATTTGAAAAGAATGCGCCACACTCAGCGTACTTGTACTCATCATCATCACTGGTACAAATATGTGTGTGTGTCTGTGTGTGTGTGTGTGTGTATATATGTAGATGTATATGTATCAAGAGGAGGGCGGGAAAAAGGACTCGTTCACTTTCACTCGCGCGCGGCGCGGCGAGGCAGCGAGTCTACATTAGCGAAACTCATTTACGAATGAATGAGAGATTGCTGGCGGAGATCCGCTGGTTCGCTCGCACGCTCCGCCCGGTACATATATATATATATATATATATATATATATATATATATATATATATAACTGTATAGTATGTATGGGCAGGATGAGGAGGTGGATACGAAGCGAGGATATCGAGGATATCAATCAAGCCGGCGATGCCGCTTATTTTTCAAAAAAGGCCATTCGAAAGTCGCGCGCGCACGCTCGCGTCCGGAGATAATTAGGTTTCGTTGCGAGGAGGAGAAAGAGCGCGAAGTATATGAGGTGGGGCGTGTAGGGGAGGGGGAGGACCTATAAACTATCAAAGACTTTGGTAGATTGCTCTCCACGCCGTTCTTGCGCTTGCTCGACCGTCGTGTAACGCGCAAATCGCTCGCAAATGCGCGTGGCGTCTTGATCTAACGCGAAAATGGCCAATACATATTTGTCGTTGTGCCGCAGCAGCTCGTTGCTTGGAACGGGCAGTGTTTACAAGACGTGGCGCGCCCTCTTTACTACCTCGTCTCTTTCCTCCCCGATGCTCCTTTTACGACGACAAATCTTCCGCGAACAGATTCGAAGGAACAGTGCACGATCGCAAACTATGAGCGCGCTATTTCATCCTTTTTTCCAATATCGAACTCGTGTATTCGCTCAGCGACTCGATTAGCGAGTGCACGACGATCAAGACGACGAGAGCTCGACGTAGAAATTGGTCGCGGTGCATTCTGGGCGGGAGGAGGGAGGGGTTGGCCGACGATCGCGATGCCCGCGTACCCGCGCTTGCTTGCGATATGTCCCGTACGGGAGGAACGCGAATCGGAACAATATAATTAATGAGCCGCGCGACGAGCATCCCGGCTCGGGAGCTAAACAACTTGTATCATTAGTCAACCATTTGTTATACGAGAGGCCCGCGCTCATGACGCCCGCTATCTGATTATTAGCGAGAGACCGGCGAAAACAAATCCCGACTACGGAGAATAGGGCGCCGGAGGAAGGGTCGTGAGGAGGGCTGGGTTAAAAGTGTGGTTATTCGCGGCGCTATATATACCTGTGCGTGCGCGTGTGCGTGCGCGTGTGCGGGCGTCTGTGGTCTGTGCGGATACACTCATAGCATCACGAAAGATACATAAAGCGAGAGGCGAGCAGCCGACAAAAAAACGGGACGAACATTCACGGGGCGCGGGTCCGAGGGTCTGCGCGTGAAAAGCAATTTCGGCGTTCCGCTTAACGTAACGCGCGAGCGAAAGAATCAGTTTTGACATTGAGACCGAAGAGGCCCGCGCTCGGCTCGTTCCGCCCGGCTTCGCGCCGGACGTTTCTCGATTTTACGCTTCCGGAAGCGGAAAAGCCCCGGCGAGCCATCAGTCATTCGGCTCTCGGGCGGCTCTCGCGCCCTTCCCCGGTCGAGCGCGCACGCTTCGAGCGAACCGAAGGCCTCCCCGTGCCGCACGGTGCGATGGCAATCAAACTTGGCGGGCCGAGCGCGAGGGAACGTCGAGCGAGAGCGGAGGGTGTCGGCGGCTTTTCAACGTCTCCTCGAAAATTGCAAAACTCTTGCCGACCCCTCGCCCCTGGCAAGGGGACGGCGAGGGATTCTAAACGTTGCGAGGGGTGCGATACTGCCGCCGGAGCGACGAGGTCGACTCGCGGATCTCGCGTTACTTTTATCGTTATTAATTTGGCCCTCCCCTATCCCGCAGTATCCGGGGACGCGTAATCCGGCGTAACCTCCCTCGAGCAATTAATTTTTTGCGCGAGTCGTCGAGAGTCCTCGAGAGGCAGTCGTGAGCCGGTGCGAAGCTATGCTTCTGTGCGCGTGAAGATTGTAGCGGACGAGCGATAGGATGGCTAGAAGTAAACTCAAATTAAATATATATAAATATATATACATATATATATATATATATATATATATATATATATATATATATACATATATATAAATGCACGCGCGTGCGTGTGCAATGTTACGAGCGTCGCAAGATCTTTTTTACCAAATTGATTTCTATCTTTTTTTTAACGGTGTGTTTTCGATTCAAAATAGTGTTCCAATTCGAATGGGATGGAACAGATTCAATTGTCGTAGCGTAAGTGCGCATATTTATACGAGTGCCTCTTTTTTTTCATTTAAACATACACGATCGCTCTTGACGAAAGTGAAATGCGTTCAACGTGCAAACACGCACAGTCACGCACGGCACTCTCGATAACCGCGCCAATGGATTTCATCGCGTGCGTTCCATACGTCTACAATGCTATACCGCGAGTGTACGCACGAGCGAGGGGTGGATCGGCGAAAGTTGGGGTGGGAGGGACCTACGGTGGCGAGCTTTTCCTCCATTTTAGGAAAAAAACCGCCCTCGCCTGAGTCCTTGCCCCCCCTCCCGGCGGCCCGATCCAATCCAATCGAATCCGCGCCAATCACGCGGGGTGAACGAGGGTCGATACGCCGTCGAAAGGCGAGTCACGCGCGCGTGTGTGTACGGCTTAATTGATTTGATTTCGAGGGGTTTTCGTCCCACTTTTCGATGCTCTCCCAGTCGGCCAAAATATCTCGCTATCTTTCTCAAACTTCTCCCCGTCAGAGCTCTCCACGTTCTATATATATGACGCCATACTGGGGTGATTAGAATACCCCCCACGATTTACCCCTGCACCAACGCTGGCCTATCGTATCTCCCGCACCCTACAACGGAGATACACGCGTTCGTCACCCCCCCCCATCCAGCCACCCCTATTATACGGCTGTACAAGTTCGACAAAAGCGAATTTCATTTTTTTTTCTCTCTTCTTCTTCACTTTATATTGTATTGTTCGTCGTTTACTTATACGCAAGTCCCGCGTCGATGTGTATTTTATATATATATATATATATATATATATACACCGGGGGGAACGATGATTTTTTTTCTTAATTATGCGCAACGAATTTCGTTAGCGCTGAAAATTATTGTATATATATATGCGGCATCCGTCTCGCTTTAACGCGTTCATCCGACATTATCAGTGCTATCGCACTCGATACGCCAACGAACGAATCAGCGATCTCGTTCGTAAATATTCATAGTAAAAACTAGCTGCAAAATCGTGTTTTTATATAGGTCAGTAATTTGGGTAATGAACCGACGTACACAGGATTTTTTATATAAACTGATTTTAAACGTATCGATATAGAATGCTTACTTTAAAAAAGCGCATAAAAACGTAAAAATTACTGTTCAATAAGTCCTTTCTATTTGAACTAACTAGATTTTCTGCCGTTTATATACATATTACATTTAATTAGTTTTTGCAATGAACCATCAATTCGTTATTAAAAAATAGATGACAATAAATTGTTACGAAACTTTTATTCGTTAGAATTTTTTTCCATTCGTTCGAATCTAATGATAATGGAAGTAAAAAACCATTCTGGCACATATAGATAAATCCAAGCGTCGCGGTTAGAAATTCCGTTATAAATTTTTCTGACTTTGGACTACTAACTGTGAAAAATTACGCACGATCATATATCCAAGCAATCTCTGTATAAACGCTCGTAGACTGCCATAACATAAAAATACCAGAAAAATAAATGCATAGATAATATACTACGTTAATATATATTATATACTTAGAGCATTCTATTTGCCAACCAAAAAGTTCCCAATATATGTGTCACCGTATTGTTCATTTGCAGAGTAAGACCAAAAGGAAATATTTTGCATGATAATACATAGATAAGTTATTTTCGCCCCTGTGTGTGTATGTTTATATATATAAAATATTATATTTTGAACTTATTGCCTTGTATCAGAAGAAAATGTTACACAAAAAATACTGCTTTTCCTTACACATAAGACTATATACATATAAGAAAAGCGTTGTAATAAACTAAAGATCATTAAAGTATTTCCGAACAAGAAAGCAGTCTTTGTACTTCATCTCTATGAATTCAGAATAAAGATACGGTAAAATAATTTATAATTTTGTGCTCAAATAATTTTCAGAGCAGTATAATTATATATATATATATATATATATATATATATATATATTATTATATAATTATAATTATCTATTTATTCGTATATGTTTTGTTTTAACAAAAATACAAATATTAATAAAAGCGAGAGATAGAAAGAGAGAGAGAGAGAGAGAGAGAGAGAGAGAGAGAGAGAGAGAGAGAGAGAGAGCATGATACAAGCAAATACAAGATACAAGGTAGCCTATTAAATATGAGTGACGTATGTAATCCAGATTGAACGAACTGACTTTGATAATCTATAATATGGCTCCTGTAATATTGTAGGCTCTAACACTGTCGTAATCCTATGATATGAACGATACTTCATCATTCACAATAAAAAATTTGTATCCTTTTCGACTTAAATTAAATATATTTACATAGTTAGAGTTGCATGTTGACGTTTATACTGTTGACGCTGTATTCCAACTTTCGATGGATTTCAAAAGCGTGAAAAAATTAAAAATCCATGAATGGAAAATAACGGATATGGCGGATTTTGGAGGCTTTTGCATAACCATTGACAAATATTCCCTAAGATATATACTCCGTTTAAATAATATTCTGTTCCATGACATAAAATTTTTTGAAATTTTAACCTTGGTTTACTTCGATGCCTCATGAATTTCGGTGCAAATAAGTTTTTAGCGAATATTCGTTAATTTGATTGAAATTAAGATTTTGATAACTTTATCGCTTATATTTAATGGTTAGATTATATATATTCCAAATGGATTTCAATTGAATATAATTAAGATAAGAACCTATATATGTTGAGATAAAACAAGAGAAAAGAAGAAAAGTGATTATTGTATACGCAGTTTGTAAACAAATATCCATATCTTCAGAAAGAGGAATCGATGGATCCCAAATCTATATATATATATATATATATATATATATATATATATATATATATATATTTATATATATGTATAACTGGTCATCGTTCGATCTAGACCATAGCGGTCGTCCAAGTTTCCCATAGGTACTTTTTTCATTATATATATAATAAAGTATTCATGATCTGGAATCCGAAAATTTCTAAGTAGAAGTTTATCGGCATAAATGTGCGCGTGGCACGGCAGATATCCTCTTCGAGGCGAGTTTTTGGCGACGAATGGCCGGTAAGAATAATAGCACAAAGCTCGCCTCCCTGCGTCGCTATGCAGAAATATAGAACGACTAGAGAATGATGCACGTTATGTTGACCCGTGGAATGGAGTCTACGTTATCTATATATATATATATATATACGTGCGCGCGCGCGCGTGTGTGTAATGTAATCTTATCTCATTTGCGCGTACACCCAAGCAGAGGAAGAACGTGGAAAGAAAGAGGGAAAAAGATTTTTTTTCCATTGGCAGTCTAAAAAAGAAAAAAGGAAGAAGGAACTTAGCGAGCCGCGCGGAACAGAGAGAAACCCATTTCCGGGAGCGATAAAGTATTTCGCGGTGCGGTCGCCCGATCGTTATAATATTAGCTCGTCGGTGCCGCTGTGCGTGCGCACCGAGCGTTTCGGTATTTTCGAATTGCCGATATTCTTTCTCGTTCTCCGCGTATATACCTGCACGCGCGCGCGCAGACAAGTGACGTAATCGGATGTAATACATTTTGTATAGGTGTGCGAGAGTGTCCGTCCGAGTATGCCTGTGTATGAATATGGGTGTGCACGAGTGGGCGTTCCTCATCCGCATTCTCGCTCGCATATATATAATTCGGCCAATCAAACAATTTTGCCGAGCGACCGGGTATACACGAGGCTACTGGTAATGCATATACGGATATATATATATATATATATATATATATATATATATATATCTTTCGCTTTTTGTATTTTTGCAATTACACATACGGTTCGAGTATTATGCCAATTTATAGCTGGGATTTATAAATTTATGCGTCTTTTAAAATTCGTCGCACACGGTTTAATCGTGTCGCATTCGTGATGCTCTAAATCATTATTATTATATATTTTTTATTACATTTCAAGCGAAAAATGTAATTAAGATAAGGTGTTTTATAATTTACAACACCGTCTTCGTCATCGTTTGATTGAATATTTAACTACCCCAGCAATATATATTGCAAGATGAAGTTTATTTTAAAACAATCACGATTCAGGTTTATAATTATAATTATCCGCGTATATGTCGAAATGAGGCGCGCGCGCGCGGGAGGGGGTACAGGCTGGTAAATGAATTTCGGAACGAATCGCCGATAAAGGAGCTCGTGCTGGTATAATATAGACCTAGATTTATCGGTCATTCGTAGCGAGCAGGAGAGGCAGAAGGAAGGTGGGGACGGCGAGGGGGCGGGAGAGCTTATAAAAAGACGAAAGGTAAAAGAAAGAGAGGCGAAAATCGATTAAAACCGAGTGCACGCTATGCAAACAGACTACCTGAGAACGACAGGGGGAGGTGGATGAGAGGGAGGCATAAAAGAATAAACAAGAGTGGATTCTATCCGACGGCGCGTGCGTTCCCGGTCTCCCAGTGAAGCCCGCAGCACCCGCAGAGGAGAGAGAGAGAGAGAGAGAGAGAGAGAGAGAGAGAGAAGAGAGAGGACGAGCCGGATGACAGGAATGACGACTACGACGACGACGAGAGCTTCGCCACACGGAAACCCTATATATATAAAAAGGGTCTGTCATCGGCATGCCAACCTCTCGTCTCCCTCTGCCTCTCTCTTTCTCTCCCGCCCCCGTCAATCGTCCATTCTCTCTCTCTCTCTCTCTCTCTCTCTCGCATTCGCTTCCTCTCACGACCGTATATAGTCTCACTCTCTTCTCCATCAATTTATCCGCGCCCGTCGTCCCTTCAAACGCGACATAATTAGTTCGGGAGGGGTGGTGCGGCAATCCAGCGGGAACCGTTGCAGCGCAGCCGGTTTTTGCAGCTATATATCTCATGGAGAAGGGGTGGGGAGGGGAAGGAGGGATTGTTTTGCTTATGCAGTCTCTCTCCACAGAGGGTTGGATGATGATCCACCGCCCCCAGCGCTCGCTTACGTACGCGCGCGGCGCTCGCCTTCTTTCTCTCTTCCTATCTTTCTCCTCGCTTGGCTCGAGCGGACATTAATGCACACATACATATCGTATACATCAGTGAAGGGCGACTCGTCCAGCGGCACCCCCTCTCATGAACTCTCGCTCTCTCTCTCTCTCTCTCTCTCTCTCTCTCTGTGTGTGTAGGCGCTGCGCCGCTGCGGAACGCCATTTTCATCGGGGTCACCACGCCCGAAAGTACATATATAGAAATCCATCCCCTTCTCCGCATGGCCGGCGCTTCGATTTGTGGACATTATGGTATATTCTGTTGGTACGTATAGAGTACGTGGACGGATTGTTATGTTCTTCTCGTATTCTGTATACTTTGTACTTTGTACTTTTTCTTTTTGTCATAATTTTTTTTCTTATTGTTGCTTATGCTGTTGTCTGTTTTTGTGTTTGTTCTTCACCTTCATTATCCTCGACAATTATGCGGGAGGACGTTCGAGGTAATTTATTTGTGTATGTATTATAAGTCTAAAGCAGCACCGAGAAACGTCATTCCGTCGTCTGGAAACCCTTTGGGTAATGGTATGATTAAGGCACTTACCTCCTATCATTGTAAATATATAGCACAATTTCTTGTTTTGAATTTATACCATATATATTTGATTCCTGGAAATTTTTACCTATTGGCGAGCGAGGTTAATTTGGAAAAAAAAAATAACAGACGACGTCAATAGGAGTCTTCATATGGAGAAGTTCGGTGAAAATAAAAGAGAAACTCCATCAAAGCACGCGGTTGTAATTGTCGATATCGCTGTGCTTGAGTGGATTTCAAGCGCTCAAATTAAATTATAGGTATACATATATGTGTGTGGATGCGTGCGCATAGGCGCTCGCGCGCGCGCGTGTGTGTATACACAGGAATGTATAGCAAAAGAATGAAAAGAAGAAAAAATAAAAGAACACATGGGACCAATCATAGAATCGATAACTGCTCAATTTTCGCGTCTTCGATATACATATTGGCACGCGCAAACATACGTGCTGGCGCGCAGATACATACACATATAAATGTATATTAAATAATGTTTCTCCCGAAAAGACGTGATTTCGCACCTGTATGTAAACACTATATATGTAGATTACATATATTGAAGTGGGTGCAATCGAGAGAATCGAAAAGAAACACAAATAAAAACATGAACTGAGAGAGGAGTATACTATATATGCAAGGATAATAGATCGAAAGTGAGAGAGAGAGGGAGGAGAGAGAGAGAGAGAGAGAGAGAGAGAGAGAGAGAGAGAGAGAGAGAATGGAGATATAAATGTGCGCAGAGAACGGGCGATGGAAACATAGAATGGTGGTGGCATCAACATCGCGTTTTAGATGATATATGTAAATACAGTCAGAGAGATCAAACCAGCGGGGGCGTCGATACGTTCAATGAATCCTCAATTTCACGAATTTCATCCCCTCTTCTTGTTCGGTCAACCTTCATTCCTCTGTGTAGATCCCCTTCGGTACAAATTTCCACTTACAATAATGTTATTTGATCCCTACAAACTATATATATACTGTTCGATATGTAGCTTCCGCCGCACGCGCAAGCCTTTAACGGTCGATTTTCGACCGCACGTATCAGGCATTTAATGTTGGCTGGTAATATGCGCCCGCTTGTATACACACACACACACACACACACACACACACACACACACACACACACACACACATATATATAAATGGTTATCCCCCGAATACACATATAAATAGGGAGGAGGGGAGAGATGGGCGTTTGCCAATCTCACAAATTCTAACCATAATAATTATATAGGTGCCTGGCGGGAACGGCAATCTTCTGCATTACACACGCAAACGCGTGCGTGCACACACATACGTAATACGCATGTTCATATTCATATATGGCATCATTATTTTGATATATGCATCGGATTTTGCTCGATTCTGCTGATACATATATATATATATATATATATATATATATATATATATATATATATATATATATATATGGCAATAGTAATCGATGTCTTTTCTTCAGAAATCGTATTATACAGCTTATTAAGAATATCTATATCTATACCTACATATTCAAAACTGTTAGGAACTTTGTAATATATATTTTAACATGAAAATTTCTCGCTTTAAAATTTATCGCCCTAGCCAGCCCAAGTTTTGTGCTTGATTAATTGAGTTTGTTTAGAGTTTTAACCGGTGTATAGATTGTTTTTTACACACACACACACACACACACACACACACACACACACACACACACACACACACACATGATGCATTGATTTTGATTCTCTTACAAGGAGAATTGTGTAATTATAGTGATAATTTATTATAACATTACATTATACTTTTTCAGAAAACGTCATGATAAATATCTAGAGAAATCGAAATGATATTATCAAATGTCGTGTTAGCAATCTTGAATGTTACTATAAAATCAATTACACATTATATTTGACATCTAGTTAAAATCGCGCATTGTTAAATACATCAAGTCCAAGCTTCTGTTCCTTCGTTGTTTAATTAAAATAAAATTTAAATCAAAGGAATTTCTGTATCAATGAAACTGAACGAGAACGAGAACGAGAATCTCGGATGGACGTAATCCACAAATGGCGCACGCGCGGAACCCGGACCTCTCGTTTTCCCACACAAACAGAGCATTATAGCACAAGCCCGCGCACACACATAAACATAATAGTCAATGCATGGATTCATCCGCATAATGCCCATTAATATAATTCGACAATAAAGACATTTGTCCGCCTTATACGTTTTCCCATTGTCATCCTCCTTCTCGGTTCGACTTTTTTCTTCTACTTTTTTTCCATCAACCCTTCTCTTCCATTTCTGCAGGAGGAGATAGAAAGAAAGAGCGATAGAGAGAGGTTGGCAGGCGCACTTGTCTCGTGCCGTCATCAAAAGCTGACGATTAAAGACCCGAGAACGAAGAGCCAAGATAAAGGGAGAGGAGAATAGGAAAAAGGAGAGAGGGAGGGTGAGGGGGAGAGAGAGAGAGAGAGAGAGAGAGAGAGCCTTAGAGCCATTACGGCGAGTCATTTAATTAAATCCTTTATCCGGCTCAGTCGAGCAGACGCTAAAGAATTAAGCGGCGTGCGCGCGTGCGCGCGCGACCAACTCGTTTCGACGAGGGGAAAAAAGAAGATCCGCTCAATGGATCGGGGAAAGTCGGGGGGAAACAATCGCGGAACGGGCAGCGCCAGGGGGTAGGGGAATTAGCGCGCGACAGGCAGGAATTCGTATCGAGGCAGCAGCCCCTCGCGCTCGTCGAGGGTCAGGGCAAAAGAGAGAGGGAGACTTTCTTAAGTAAATATCCGATAGGGAATGTAATTTCAGTTAATTAAGGGACAATGACTCGTTAGAAAAATTGGAGGAGAGGCCGTCGTGCGTTCGCGTTCCCGTGCGCTGCGTCGCTGCGTCCCGACGAAGTTTCGCCGGTCTTCGTTTGTGCACGCACGCGCGCGCGGCTCGTTCGGCGCATGCTCGGCAAATTGTTCTAATTTGATAAATGAAGAAATACATCCGTCGTGAATACATCGGATTATACGCGATTTCTCATTTTCTCGAACGGAGAAAAATACATAGACAATTCCTTGGCTGTTTTTTCTTATACAAATATGTTCAATTATGGGCATGAACTCAGGATACTCTTTTGCACCGGCGAGCGTCGTGTATGAAAAGTATGCGAGCGCGCGCATACGGGAGGTACGCCTAAGGGAGATGCGCGGAGGAACCGTTTGGATCGTATCTTCTAGCCCTATTGTCATGCAGCTGTTTGCCCGTCAGCCTGTTACCTCCTCAAGGCGGTCCTCGATTCTGACACTCCGGGCGTCTACATATGCTTCGCGCAGAAAAGCTTGTCTCTTAATTCAGGTACCCAGAGTTCCATAAGCTCGCATCGAGGACTTGTCCGTCTTATTTCTGAGAACGGTTCCAAGAGCTTCTCCGAGTAACGCTGTAC
>JACCIC010000076.1:1662500-1845000 GCA_018907035.1 Sycobia sp. Sy_11
AGACGCAAAAAAGTGAGGCAAATAAAAACGTGTCGAGTGCTCGAAGTAGTCGCAATCAAAATTACCGGAAGTACCAAGGGACGTCACGGAGCGCGGGAATTTGAAAAATCCTTTAAACAATTGAAAATGAACGATCTTATAATTTTCATCGCAGCCAATGGCAATTGCTTCAAACGCAAGGCAATTGTCTGCAATTGTTTTAATCGGATCTGCTCTCTCGTACACGTTGGAGGAAGATTTTTTTTCGTATTGAGAGCCAACCGTCGGTTCCGTCCGGCACGGCGGGAGGGGTGGGGGGTTCGAGAATTTGGAACCATTTGAGAAACGCGCGCCCCGTTCCGCATCTTGTATACCGAGAATCCCACCAGTTCTCGTTCGCTCAATTAACCCCGTGGTCGTCAATAATTCCATTGGCTTTCCCCACCCACTACCCCAGCCGTTCCCTTGGGCGCTTGACTTTCGAGGCCCTTCAGCCGTACACCTATCTATGTGGTTTCTTCGCCTCGCGTCGCACATATAGTATAGTCTCGCCTACACGCACGCGCACACACATCGATATATATATGTATATATGTATATATATATATATATGTATATATATATATATATATATATATATAAATATATATACACGAGGAACTCTTATCCGTTCGCGACTCTTGCGTATACCAGGGCGCGCGCGGCCTGCGGCTTATCTTCGATCTCGGTAGCCGTTAATTGACTTGACGATTCTTACCCCGATGTATTCTTCGGTAGAGAGAGAGAGAAAGAGGGAGAAAGAGGGGAGAGGCGCGCGCGAGCTTGTTCGACGATATTCGCCTTTTATTTGCTTCCCCCTCGGTTCTGTTCTCTCGTTAACGTATATACGATCGATGGCACGCGGTCTCCTTCCCCCCTCTCTCTTTCTGTTCCGCGCAGAGCGCTTTACCTCTCCTCCTTGGACTCCTGAAGAACCGCTTTTTTCTCGAGCCTTCCACCCCGATGTCCGGGCACGAGGGCCTCTTAATGTTTCAGCCACGTTTCCGATGCAACTGGCGAATTCGATGGCGATCGCCGGAGCGCTGCACTATTTTATCTCCGGATTCCTAGATACCACTACTCCTATGACTGGATCTTCGCTTCTCCTTCCATTTCTGTAACAAAAAACAAATCCATGACCTTAGTACTATTGCGTGGCTGGAACGGTCTCGATAAATGACTTATGTAACGAGTAAACTGCATTGAAAAAATAAGCATCGTGTGTACGATATTTAAAAGTGAACGGTATATGCTGAGGCAGGATATTTGTGATACTTGTAAGAGGATTGATTTTTTTGGCCAGTAGAACATTTCAATCTCAACGAATACCAGAAAGAAAGATCTTGTAATAAGCTTAAGGTGGACGGTATTCCAATTAATTTAATTCTGTACTGTCGTCTAATTTTATTTTGAGCCGCAAGAGTAAAAAATTGCGTTGGACTTGTCATTTTTCCAGAAGATTAGACTTCGGATAAATTTTTTTTAGAAATTATTCGATACATAATTCATAATTATATTCCTGATGCATAAATAGTAATAAAGTAAATATGCTTATAATAATTACTATTATCTAAGATTCATCCAATATCGACCTACAGATGTTGCAGTATTTGTTATAACGTATAATATCAGCAATAAAGTTCACGTAATTACACATACAATTTCACCTTATTATTTAAGACGTGAATAATTAAAAAAAAACCTTTATGCGCACCAGTGTCCGAGTACACTAAAAAAGGTGTACCAAAATCTAAGATTTGTGTTCCACGTACATGCACACAATCTTATTTTTCGGAAAGTACATTAATTTGGATCGCAGCGTATTACATATTCAATAATCATTACTTCCATAAATACTTCTATATAATACATTCACCTTATTTTAAAGAGTTTTTTTAGAGCTATTATTTATAGAAACAATATATTTGTAAGCTAGAAACTCCCATGGATCTATAAGTACATATAAAATGCATCTTGGTAATACATCTGTAATAATTAATGATCGATTCAGAACTATCACGATATAATCTATTTATAACCCTTCGTATCTGTATCGTTACGAAACAATTTTAAATCAGCTTCAATACTGCATCGATAATAAAGTTGCTATTCTAATATGTTTAGAAATTTCCCGCGTTCTAATCCTCCCTATAATCGCTATAGTAAACATTGGATAGGAGCTGAGGCCTGCTAAAGAATCGAAACAGCCTATTATTTATGTATAATCTACTTAGAGCTTCAATTATTTAGGGGGAGCATTATTCGATTCGATTCATCCTCTACATCTCGACTCGAAGCGTCATCGATCGCCCGGCGGCAAGTTCGCCTCGCTCGATTTACATCGTAACGCGAATTGGCCGGGCCTAAAAGCGAGCAATTCTCACCCCAAGCGCATTTCTAATATTTCCATTAGTTGCCGCATCATTCCGCATTGTATTATTAAAAAAGCCGCACGTTCTCTACATAAAGCAGTTGCGTATGCCCATATTTGTATGTATATATATATGCATGCAGGTATGTATGCATGTATGTACGTATATATATAAATATATCTACGTACGGAAAAAAACACAATGCAACCGGTCGAATACCCAATCGCATGCAGGCGCAAGAGAGGGAGAGGGAGAAAGAGATTAAATTTTCGCCGGATACCCGCCGGGACCCCATCGCAAAATCAGGGAACGAATCGGAATCGCCGAGAGTTTCTTCAGAGACACGCGCCGGGGTCAGCGAAAGGGAGAAGAGGAGGGGCCTTCGAACGGGCCTCGGGAGGGCCGGCGAGATGTACATTATAATATATATATATATATATATATATATATATATATATATATATATATATATATACTACAATGGGACTTTTGCGTGCACGCACGCGACCACTGTGTGTGTGTGTGTGTGTGTGTGTATGCCAGGTCTGAATGTTGCACGTCGCGCCGTGGCCGCAGCTCGCGCGAACGTAAGAAGAGGAAAGGAAAAGTGGCGCGTCGGTGGGCGTGTCGCCGGTATCGAACGGGGGCCCACCCAACTGGGTTTCGTTCTCCTTTTCTCTCCCACCCTCCCTCGTGTCATGTCCTTCTCTCTTTCAACGTCCGAGCTTCCCCAATTATGCAATTACACCGTGCGGTATCCGCGGGCCACCCCTCTCGCCACCATCTACTCTCTCGCTCTATCCCTTTCTCTCTCTCTCTCTCTCTCTCTCTCTCTCTCTCTCTCTCTCTCCCTCTCTCTCTCTTTCTCCCGCTTTTCTTTTCGCTCTCTGATATACGCGCCTGCAATGTATAATTGTAACGACCAAGTCATGTTTCGTGAATATAGTGTTTGAGAGAGCGAGGGAGAGAGACAGAACAATTGCCCAATGCACAAAGTTTTGACAGGTAAATCCTATATAAACAAGCCAATGAAAAAAGAAAGAGAGAGAGGAGAGAAAGGTGGTAAGCGAGACGAGGATGGAAGAAGGGTGGGCAGAAAGAGAAAGGGGAGAAGAGATCCGGGCGCGTTAATTACGGCCTCCTGCTTCTACGAGTGTGCGTATATGCATAATGACGTAATGACTCTTTCAGAGAGGCTGTAATGACCCGGCTCTTTTAAAGTTTCTTTTCTTTGCGAGGGGGGGGGGCTGCGGTGCGCGGCTCCCTCTCCCCTCCTGCGCCCTCGAGAGCGTTGCTCTCCTCGCCCGGTGAACACGCGCGTGCGCGCGAGCCAGAGCGTGCGTTATGTAACACAACGAGACGAGCTCGACCCGAGCAATTATAGCAAGGACCTTCCTCAACCTAGAGACGAGGCTTCATCTTTCCCCGTGACGTAACGCGAACGAGCGGGAGAGGAAGAAGCAGAATGAGAGGGAGAGAACGAGAGGAGAAGCTAAGCACGTGACAGAGCGCGAGGCGAGCACCCTTCTCTCCCCCGGCCCTTTGTTCGCTCATTTATTTTCATTCACGGATTAAATTGCGGTTGTAATTATCGGGCGGTTGCTCACTCTCACTCTCTCTCTCTCTCTCTCTCTCTCTCTCTCTCTTTCACCCGCTCTCTCTCCTTCGTTCATTCATTCCGGGGCGTGGCCAGTCATCTTCTGCGGTGTGCGTGTGCCTGTGTATTGAAAATAATCGCGGTATACGAGGTGAGATCTGCGCTTTCGCTTAATAGCCTGGTGCTGGGCGGCTGTTTTTGAAAAAAACCACATTATATGAGGTTTGGGCGATCCGAATGGATTTTGTATTTAATTAATTTCAATCGTTTAAACTAACCGCTGGAGATTTTTTTTATTTTACATTTTTTCCGGAATATATGTGCTTGAAACGATGAAGGAATTTAATTAACATTGAGGGAAATTACTCGAAAGAGTTGAGATTGATGTAAACAAGTACCTAGAAGACTTGCTAACTAATAAATGTTCGTTTCAAGAGCTGAGCTTATGGAAGCTTACCGGTAAAACGAGTTCCTATTATTTTCTTTGGTAGTTATTACAGAGTGCATTCGATTTGGTTGATACGTGATAAAAATTGTAATATATAATTGATATCGATGATAAATCGGAAGAATAGAATATTTATAGATTTTACATTTTACCTTCTATTACTATTATATACCTACAGTATTGACGAAAAATACAATAATTTTCATTTTAATTTGAACATGCAGGTTAATCATAATTTCGAAACAATAAATGTTTATAGTGTTTTTTAAAGAAATGTAGCATATGTAGCATATGCGTAACTCCAATTTTTCAGGAACAATATACGTTTTTCACTCGGATTGATGGGATATGTCTTTGATAAATAGTTAAGAACGAGAAATTCAAGCAAATTATATCAACGCATTTAGTAGAGACTAGAGAAGAGACCTTTGAAAAACATTTGCGAAATGTAGATAGAATATGTCTAAAATTCTTTACTTTGTAGACAGCCCACACTGTTTCGTTGAAAAATGAGCCGATATTTACAAAAGTGAACCATACTTTTGACCAGATGTAACCTCCGATGTAAATTTATGCGAATAAACATTCATTATTCTTTCAATGTAAATTTCGATATCTTTATTACGTAGACGGTAAACTTAATTCTGTCGGTAAAATATACGAGCTGAGAGCCAAAGGCATCGGAAATAGGGTGTTGATAAGGCAATGAAATAGTGTATCGGAGGGGCGGTGATGATAGACGATAACTCCTCCACTGTTCGACTGCCTGAGAATCAGGGTATGAAGTCTTAACTGCCTAGAGCGCGCTCTCTGTGAAACGGTTTTGTTGTGTATTTGAAAAACACTGCAACGACAAATTTTTACTTAAAACAATCTAACGAGCAGGCGTATCATAATTACATCAAAGAATCTTCTTAACAATTTCATTATAATTTACAAGTTTGACCAAAAAGCCTCTCCACGCTTTTAGCTCTCCTCCGTCCGCTCTCCCTTTTTACTCTCTTCCTTCTTCTCGAGTTCCTAATCTGCTAGCAAAGATCAGGGTGCCTTAACGAGGTCTGAGCCGAGAGGCCCGTCAACTCCTCGTTGCGTTACTTAGCCGCGCTTTACGAAACGGTCGGCTGGAAACTGAGAAAAGAGAAAAAGAGAAAAAAACGATTCGATCGGGCACCCGGCTCGTCTAATTAGGATCTAGAGTATATAATATATTGCGAGCGTTCTAGTCTCTAAATAATTTAGTCGCGCGACGCACTCGCGCACGCGTGCCTCTCGATCGACAAGAACATTATTATCAGATATATAGCCCGTGTATGTATATATACATATATATATATATATATATATATATATATATATATATATATATAATACACAGGCGCATATACGAGCGGCCGTGCACGCGCTCGCGGCTATAAGAAAATAGATGGGTATAAGGGATACCCCTTATTATTATATCGCTGCTCGGCTCAATTACGGCGTTCGTCCGTTAATTTCCATCGCTTCTGTTTAAAAGAGAAAAAAAGCGAGAGTGGCCGAATGGTGGTCCGCGTACGTATATATAGCACCTTCGACCAATCATCGATCCGCAACGCGTCGATTCCTACGCACAATCGTAATGCAAGATACACGCTTTATTGATTTTTCTCCTCTCGCTTTTTCCTATTCTTTTGTTTTTCCTTTCCTTTTTTTCCGTTCGTCTAGCAACCCTTTCCTAGGCGTACACCGGTTCGAATCGAAGTTTAGGCCGCGCGCGGCACGCATTCATTAATATTTAAAACTCCCCCCGTGCTACATTTGCTACGCGACCAACTGTCTGTGCGTGTGCCCGCGCACGCGGGTGTACAAACTCGTTGCGTGATCCTCCAACGGCCCCGCGCCCCAAAAATACAGACGTCCTGCTCACCCTTTTTTATTCTCTGCCTATCTTTTTTCTGCTCGCTCTCTCTTCTCTCTCTCTCTCTCTCTCTCTCTCTCTCTCTCTCTCTCTCTCTATCTCGTTCTCTCGTGCTTATCAACGTTGAACGAATCATGCGACGTGACATCAAGGCGCTTTTAACGCTCGACCGCTTCGTAATCCGATTAAGCTTCGAGGTTAATAAATTGTTATTTATTTTGGTTTTTTTTTATATACTTAAAAGATGCGGGCTGTACAAAGTCAGGCCAACACTTATCTTCGGATCGCTCCCACAGCAACTTTTTGGGTATGTTTTTTAAGCGTCGACATAGCGCAGACACTGTCGAGAGTTGCAAATTCCTGTCTTCTGTCACAGTTGTACATATATACATACATACGTACATACATGCATCCAAACATACATATATAAATAGATATAGACACGTGTATATATACATACCTACATATATATACCTACATACATACATAGCCAGAAGAAAATTTGACTTTAACAGAAGTTTCCTTCAATCATATAGCCGAAGCAGTACGCAATGATGCCCTCGCTTATCCCAATACTGCATCCATTCAATTAGATTAAAACCGCTCGTCTGGGTACACTTTCGGCTCACAATCTTTACATAATAATTACAACGATGAAAGGATAAAAAGAGG
The DNA here is from genome assembly GCA_018907035.1 of Sycobia sp. Sy_11. NCBI lineage: Eukaryota > Metazoa > Arthropoda > Insecta > Hymenoptera > Epichrysomallidae > Sycobia > Sycobia sp. Sy_11. The sequence goes on from JACCIC010000076.1 coordinate 1,669,502, forward strand.
ACTGTATGGGGAGCAACGATCGAGAGTCGTAATATTGCGAGAAGAGGCAAATCATCACCGTCGGTATTAAAGTATTTCAGGCAGCTTCTACCAAAGCCCCCGTCATATAGATGACCGCTAAATAACCTTCTCTGGCTATATATATACACATGAATGGGTGGCGTCATCCTTATGCGATCGTCTTAATACGTCTGCCCCGAGGGCATCCGGGCGGCCAATGTGTGCGTGTGTGTGCGTAAATGAGCGAAGAGCTCTACATCGGTCGCGGTAGCCATGGGCTCATGGTCGATGAACACTAACGGTCGCTTGTGCACATACACACACGCACACATATATGTGTGAGCTCGCGCATAGAGAGAGAGAGAGAGAGAGAGAGAGAGAGAGAGAGAGAGAGAGAGAGAGAGAGAGGGGGGAGGGAGGGAGGGAGGGAGAGAAGACGACTGCGTTTTTTCAACCAAATTATTATATATGTATATCGCAAGAGCGAGGATTATTGAGACGTTTGGAGAATGCGCGAGCTACAAGAAGAATGAAAAAACCGCGAGACAACTCCGCGTATCGGCACCGAGCGGGGAGGAAAAAGAGGCGAAGAACGGGTTCTTACCTCAGGGAACAATGAACGAGTAAGGGAGGCGGGCCGGCCACCGTCCGGTCGAACGCAAGTCCAACGGTCAATTTGCTAATGACGCGCCCCCCTGACGCCGCGGTGATGCGCCTCAATCTCGCTAATTAGCGATGCCGGTCCGCAAAGTCGACGCCGCGAAAGTTCGGCGCCTCTCTGTGCGCGCATTGTGCGCCTTCGTTTCTATCCGCTTTTTCATTTGTCTGACTAGTTTCTCTCTCTCTCTCTCTCTCTCTCCCTCATTATTTCTCGTAAAATACTGCAAATGGACCGGACGAACGCATAGAGGATATCCAAAAGAAAAGCATCTCGCTCGCGGTAACTTGCTCGCATGTTTATTATAGCCGGCGATAGTGACAAAACGCTCTCCTGGCTCTGGCCAGTTTTTGTCCCGCGAGAAAGCAGACATACGACCGCTTGCGAGGATGGAATAAGAGAATAAAGAGCAGAGAGAATGTGCTAATGTTCGCATTTTTTCCCCCTTTGTTTCCCCTTCACCAAGAGCCGTTTTGTGCGGGCACGCGCGCACCTGCGCGTTCTTCGCTTTTCAAATTAACGCCTTGGAGTTGCCGAGGTTGTCGAGGTGAGGGGACGAGAGACGCGAAGTTATACTATAAATCTATATACATATATGTATATATGATGTCTGGATGAAAAATCAATGACATATGTGATTCCGGGCAGTCGGTCGTCTCCTTCTTGTCTTTTCACATAGTATGCTTTATTCTCACAAATAAGTTGTAAAAAACGGTCTGCGTTGGTTACTCCATTCTGACGAAACACTAACTGGCTGTCAATCCAATATATATACATATATACATCCATTTATAATTTCAATTTAATTTAGGGTTGAAACTTTTCTTATAGCTTAGAAAAATTTTTGGATATGTTTTAGCCTGAACGTTTTATGAGCAAGTTTTCGGCATATTTATAATGTTCGTATACATATACTTTTCGAACCTTGTGACAATTTTGAACTTTTTGAATGTTTAAGTTGCTCAAACAATTCGGATAGCTCGAAAGGTCGGAACAGAAATACTGAGATAGCTAAAACAGGCGTTCGAGTTTTTTTTTTCATGTCAAAAATTATCGGTCCTAATTTACGGGTTCTTATTAATATCATTAGTTGTCTTTTAATTGAACTTAAGCATTGGTACAATACTATCTGATCAATCAATGTACTTATAAAGAAGAGCCCGGTCCAGCCCGGCCTCAAATTGGAAGCTTCCGGGTAAAGTTAAAAAAAAAAAAAAACAAAATAGCAACGGCCACCGCACGTCGAAGGATTCAATGAGAAAAAAAAATTACTCCCCAATTACTCATCTCGCACGCAACGTCGGGGAACGATGAAGGTTTTTCGAAAAGTAAACCCTTTCAAAAAAATCGAATCCACTTTCGAAATTTCACCAAAATGCCCACCGTCTCTACAGCTTCCCTCTTCTCTTTCTCTCTCTCTCTCTCTCTCTCTCTCTCTCTCTTTCTCTCATCTTCGATTTTCCCTCATATACTTGTGTATTACGGCATTTTAGTACATAATATATATATATATATATATATATATATATATATATATATATATATTTATGTTATTTAACGTCGCTCTATTTATGCTTCTAAATATCGGTGCTAATCAGCGACGGAGGTCTACGATGTGTTTGTAAACAAAACACATGTAAATTATTACAGCGGTGCCTGTATCAATCGGCCGAGACCGGGATTTGAACTCGGATCACCGAGTTACTAGTCCTTCGCTCTAGCGATCGAGCCATCGTAGCCCTTATATATATATATATATATATATATATATATATATATATATATATATATATATAAAAGAGTTTTTAATTAGAGATTTTTATTTTATTTCTGCTTTATTGAACAGTAGTATTATATTTTATTAAGCTTTAAAAAATACAAATATATTTATACATATATCTATCTATATATATCCACCTCTCGTAAGAAGACCAAAAAATGAACAGAAAAAAATCATTCTATGGGTTTTTATTTTTCACGTAAAACTCGACCTCGCGCCGAGAGGCCGTAGAAGAGCTGTCAGTCTAAAGTCCCGGACTCGCTGGTGAACTTTTCATGGCTGAGAAAGTCGACTAATCAGAAACCAGTTTTTTTCGAGCGAACTGCCGAGGGAGAGAGCGAATGAGGACTTGCTCTCCTCTCTCTCTCTCTCTCTCTCTCTCTCCCTCCTTCGTTCTCTCTTCCTCTCACAGGACGTAAATAGAGAGTCAAGATTTTTTCGGTGATTATATATATACACATATATACCAGAATATCGTCCGAATGCCTTCTTTTCCGTTCTTGGTCATCCGCTCCATTTATATAATAATAACCTCTCTTATATACTACGCCCCTCTCTCTCTCTCTATCTCTCTCCCTCTCTCTCTCTCTCTCTCTCTCTCTCTCTCTCTCTCTCTCTCTCTCTCTCACTGGCACTTTGAAATAAATTTCCCAGAGATATCGGGCGCTCAGTGTGGGTTTTACTCCCTCAGCGCACAAGTGCACAAGCTGTGCTCGTCCTCCCGCTGTTGTGGACGCACACATACGAAGACGCGCACGCACAGCATCAGCATGTGGGCCGACGAGATTCCCCGCGGGCGGCAGATGTTTTCGGCGCCATGCCGCTTGCCCCATATAGTCAACACCGCCGTAAACTGCGCGTTTCGACGCTCAAAAAGTCCCAAAAAGATAGCACGGATGCAACCTTTATATATATATATAGGTTTGTTTGTATGTATGTATGAATGTATGTATGTATATATTCACACACACACACACACACACACACACACATATGAATATGGGTCCTTCTGACTATCATGGTACCTCTGATGATATCTGCGCGATCGCCGCGGACAGCATATGTACCTATATACATGCAAACGGACCAAAGCTCGAGCAGACTCGCAGGTAAATGTATATGTGCGCATTAAATTCAGATATATATATATATATATATATATATATATATATATATATATATATATGAGATTTTTGAATAACGAGCGACGAGCGATCCTTGATGCGGTTATCTGCCTGTCAGTATCTCAGCTCTCGAAGATTTCGAGCATTAATTAACGAGTCGGCCATTTAATGAGATTAATAAAGATCGTGGCGAGATATCCGTGGTGAGGACGGATATGCGACCCCCGCCTCTACCGTTCTCATGAAATCCCTGGATTTACACCAATTGAAGTCCCGCTGTTTCGTTTGTTTATTTTTCTTCCGAACATTCCAGCATACAAAATTTTAACGATATTTTTATAATTTTGCAGTAAAACCTGTGGCATTGTTGGTCGAAAGCGTAGATCCATTATTTTCAATTTATGATTGCATTCCTCCATAACTTCGTATTCTTTTCTTAATTTAATTGAAAGTTTAATCGTGATTTTATCGCCGGCTATAAGAAGTTCAGTTAATGAGAAATTAATGAATGGTGAGGATGTTTATGTCAATTATCATTTATAAAACGTGATTTCTCGCCCATATACGCACAATTCGACGAGAATTCGAATCACTGAAAAAGGTGATAAAATCTATAAACCTGTGAGCAAGCAAGATTTTTTGGTAAAATAGCGCGTAAAATGTTAAAAACAAACAAATTTCACCTCGGATTCCAGGCAAATGCATACCGCCAAAGAAATCGCCGAGTAAGCACCTCGCGCTGTTTTTATTGCAGCGTGGAAGAGAGAGAGAAAGAGAAAGAGAGAGAAATATGACTCGAAGCCGACGTAAAAATTCTATCAATTAGAGATGAGCGAGCAAGTGGGCAAAGGAGAAGGAGAGTGAAGATGAATCGTAAAGAGGAGTGGAGAAAGAGTCTGTGTGTGTGAGAGAGAGAGAGAGAGAGAGCGATGACGATCGCGGTGGTGGCGGCGGTATCGTCGGTGCACTCCTTTGGGGCTTGAAAGCGAACAAAAAGATGAGCGGCAAGAAAGAGAGCCGTAAAACGAGCGAGTAGAAAACATATTGGAGTCCCTCCCACGATGATATCATATTTTCGGCCTCTCGCGCTCGAAGAGCCTCTTTCCTTTCTCTCCTTCTCTCTCTCTTTCTCTCTTTTTCTTGCTTCCCCTATTCTCTCCCTTTACGCACATGCGCGTGCGCACGCACACACACACACACACACACACCTGCGTACACGCACACAGGCGCAAAATTGTACCCCGGGATAGGGGTAGCTACAGCAGGTCTGCGCATCTCTCCTCTTCCTTCTTCTGGACTTTTTATCTTTTTCTGTTCTGAGCCTGATGGGCCCTAACTCTCTCTCTCTCTCTCTCTCTCTCTCTCTCTCTCTCTCTCTCTCTCTCTCTCTCCCTCGCTTTTAGGCGTGTGTAGCTTTTTCTCCATCTTCGACCTTTTTTCTGCCCCGCGTTTATCGTTTTTTGGCCCCGACTATACCTCCAATTTTTCTCCCCGCCCTCTCAACCTGCCCCCTCCCCTAGCTGGTTGAGCAGAACCAAAGCCAAAGTCGAGAGGCATGCCGCGCACATCAGGGGGAACACGAGAACGTGAACAAGACAACATACGGGGCGTCTACTCACTAAATTTCTCGGAGTGAAAAGTGAGCCGATATTTGCTCGCGCTTGAAATATTCACTCCGAATGAGCATAAATTATTTCAACTCTGCGCGCGTGCGCCCGACAAAAAAAGAAAGAAAAAGGGGAGCACAAATGCGATTTCAAAGAAAGCTTGCCTACGCAATTGATTGCGCGCGATCATTTTCCCATAATCTGTACACCGTTGGAAAACGTATCCGCTAACGACAGTGACCGCGACACCACGCGCTTTGACGCTTCCGACTTCTGTATATATCTGAATTCGAGATTAAACAGTTCATTGTTGTTTTAGCTCGGTCAAATTACAATTATAGCTCTAAGATGTATAATCTCGTACTCTCGACGGACCCATAAATATCAAGAAACCTTTGTAACCAGATCCGAACGAGTAGATTTTTCCGAACAACGTAATAATTTTCAATAAGCTTTTGATCTTCCGTTTGCCATAATCCTTAATTAAAAACTTCAGTAGAGGAAGAGTGAGAAAGAGAGGCAGAGACGGAAAAGGGGAGGTAGAATAAAGGGAAGGCAAAGAGGACTCGAAAGCGATAATTTTCTCCTACCGCGCGCCTGCGCTCTCATTCGAAAGTGGAAACACGAATAAGAGAAAAAACAAGGAGCCTCGTCTCTCTCTCTCTCTCTTCTCGTCCTCGTTAAATATTTTATCGGCATTTTAATCAGCCCAGCAGCAGTAGAAGCATCGACGGCGGCTTCGACGGCAGCAGAAGCAGAGCAACGGCAGCAACGCAGTCAAGCTTTTTGATTGGACCGCATTGATCTCTTCGACTTTAAATGCTCCCGTTAACGCGCGCGCCTCCTCCTCCTCTCTCTCTCTCTCTCTCTCTCTCTCTCTCTCACGTTCTCTTTCTTTCTTTACACACACACACACACACACACACACACATATATGTATGTGCGTATACGATTCGGATTCTCATTCTCCACCTCGTTCTCTACCCTCTTACTCCTCTCCTCTTGGAAATATCTCTCGAGCTGCACTCTTTGGACCACCTCTTTTTAATCTACATCGTTCCTTTTGAGAGAGAGAGAGAGGGAGAGAGAGAAGGGAGTTGAAGAAAGAGAGAACGCAAGGCCCCGTGGGTTATCGAGAACCTAAGCTGTAACCTGACCAGCCATTATAATCGTATCAAGTTGAAGGAGGACGGAGCAAAAGACTGGAGCATGCGGCAGAGAGGAGAGAAGAAGAAAAGGAGGACTGAGATGAGAAGGAGGAGTAAGAGAGAGAGAGAGAGAGAGAGAGAGAGAGAGAGAGAGAGCGAGAAAGAGAGAGAAAGAGAGGGGAGCCCTACAATTTATTCCGTGTAATTTCAAGAGAGCAAAGGCAGAGGGAAAGGGGGCACCTGGGCCGTCGACCCTCGAGTGAAATTTCGGAGTCCGATTTTTCGGAAATTGATAGCCTACCTCCTGGATACTCCTCGCCTTCATCCAATCTTCTCTTGGGCTCTCCCCCCCCTCTCTCTCTCTCTCCTGCTCTCTTGCTCTCTCATTCTGTCGCTGGTTCGCGTTCTTTAAAGTGCCAAGGTATTTAAACGCGACAGAGAAATGAGAGAAGAAGCGGATACAATCCCGAAAATCGTTTCCATAAAACGTTCCTGATTTTTCAGCCTCTTATATACTAATGTATATAAGTATACGCACGCCTTTACAGCTTGCTAAGCGCGTTTCGTGTTTCATTCGCCCGCACGATGGTCGCGTGTGCTCCTCAGAAACTCACCCTCGTGCTCGCTGGCGCACACGCGTTTTTCTTGGTTCGTCCCGCACAGTACTTTTGATTCATCGTGTACGAGCGGAAACAATTCCTGAAATCGTATTACGTATATTATATTATAGTATAAACCAGTGAGTCAAATTTCGCTCTACAAAAAATCAAACGTGAATCTTTTTCGAGTTGGATCAAGAGGAATTCCATCCTCGAGCGAGTCGACGGTCTTCGGCTTGGATTATATAAAACTATATGCTGCCATCAAAATTGCCCTTGTCGACAATTTAACGATTGCTATAAGAGGTACACGGTCCAGCGGCTGTAGGCTATAGTTAGACTTTCCGAGCGATAAAAGTTGAGGTTTTAGTGAGCGAGATCACAGAATCCGATTGTCAACGCAATAAAATTTTATTCTCCGCTATATCCACGGAGCCTAAATTTAACAGCGATATTTGCGCTCCATATGTTCTAATTAAATCTTTTGCTTCGGAAAAATGTGGCAATTACAAAAATTCCACGCAAAATTTCATTTACTGGCGACAATCTTTTTCTTTTACATTCGTGTTTCTGTTTCAAGGTACGTGTCATTGACAAAATTGACGAAGCATATTTGCAGCACCTTATGAATAACAATAATGCTTAAAAAAATTTTAACCGGACAATTATTGATCAATCTTTACGTGTTGCAAATGCAATTTCAGGCGAGTATCAGGTGTACATGTTCAATTAGTATATGTTTTTATAGATTTTGTAATGGGAAATAAATAAGATAAAAAAGGAGTCGAACAAAAAAGGGTCGCGAGATTCCAATGAATTCACTTCCATAAATCTTTACAGGGCGCGCATTAGGAAGGCCGCGAGAAAAGAGCCAATCATCTCTCCAGCCTCTAAAAGTTCGTCCAAAAAGTCGAAAGGAAAAAAGAATAGAAGACGGTAAAGCGCCATTAGACCGTTTATGCTCCGCGTACTGGCGTGGCGCGCGCATATCGTTAAAAACTATTTCAGAAAAACGAAACTCGTCCGCGAGAAGGTGGACGGGTCGGAAGGTAACGAGAGGGAGAGAGGGAGCCGGCCCGGCTCTCATAATGCTCTCGTTGCGCATTTTATCATATATAACGCGCATAAAACGGCAGCGTAAGCAACGGCAGTCCGAGAAGCCGAAGGAGAGAGCGGGATAGAGCGAGGCTCGGGGAAGCGGGAAAGAGTCAGGTAGTAGGTCGTTGAAAAGATTCGCAAATAAGCTGCATCACCTTCTCCTCCCCCTTTCTGTCTCTCATTCTCTCTCTCTCTCTCTCTCTCTCTCTCTCTCTCTCTCTCTCGTTCTATACCTCGCTCTCTCGTTCTATACCTCGCTCCGAGCGCAAAATTTCCATGACATTAGATATGCGGATGGGTCGTGGTATGCCTATAAAATTACGCACAGGCGCGTGTATTATATATACACCTTATACCCACGAAATAATATATCGCGATATATTATAGGGCCTCGACGAAGGTACTATATATATACATATGCACACACGCGTCTCGTGATCGCGCGTTGTTTCGCATTAGATTATTATAATGGAGGCTTTGCCTTCTAATGGCTTCTCCCATGGTAAACGTACATTCCGGGAGAGACACACAGATGGCTTCTTCCGTCTTTCACCCCTTTCGCGCGACTCCCGAAACTCTATCTATCTTTGTGTCTCTTTACCCCCCCCTCCCTGTCCCACCTCTCACCCTTTCAGCTTATAGACATGTCCTTGAACGAAAGATCGGCACGCGGTTATATTCGGCAATAATGTATTCCTCCACGGATCTTCTGATATTCGCGTGGTATATATATATATATATATATATATATATATATATATATATATATATAGAGAGAGAGAGAGAGAGAGAGAGAGAGAGAGAGAGAAGAGAGAAGAGAGAGAGCTCACGAGTGAAAGGACATATAGTCAGACTCCCGCAGACTCTCCGTGTGACATTTTATCGGCACTTTATATATTAGCATAGTGGAAAAACTTTCTCACGTATTATGCGAGAGGCTAAAGATCGTTTAAGCGATTATATATCAAGCGCTATATGCGCGGTTCTTCTTTCCAGCTTGTCCGTTTCTTTGCCAGGGATAAATTTGATGATTCTCCTTCCAACACTCCCCCATCCCTTTAGAGCGGCATCTAAAGGAGTATTATATATAGCTTTTAATGACATATACTTGTTGCTAAGCCAAAGTAGATATATATATATATATATATATATATATATATATATATATATATATATAAAGATTGTACCATACGTTGGAATTTGAATATTAAAGTTTGATGAGATTTAGCCTGCGCCTAGATTCTTTCGCGATACTCTTACGAGAGTATCGCAGACGCTAAACATTATATTACACATGTATGGAAACGAGTATCGAAATTCTGAAAAGATTTCCAAAAGTCTTATGCGTTTGCTATATTCATTCAATGAATTTCACTGTAACTATAATGCCATGAAGACTGATGTAAAATGTATTTTCCAGATAAACAATGAATATATAGCGTATTGATTATGAGAGGATAAAGTTATATACTAAAATTAATAGAGATTTTGGGATTTGATGAGACTTTTTTTATTCATGAGACCTCTATAAAAATATCTACTCAGCTTCTAATTATTCACAGGCATATACAAATGAGTACAAATGCACGTTTTAATTTGTCGATGAACACAATTGTACGTAGAACAAAATGATTCTCTAACATACTGATACAACCGATTATCCATTGCTTTCTTATTTTTGAATTATCATTGAAAGCTACAAATCCTAGGATAATTTTTAGAGTCAGTGTACAAATTCCTATTACTTTGAGTGAATCCAATTATCCTCGATATATGTTTCGCTGACCTGTAACCTCTGCCATTTCAGTAACAACGTGAAATGAGTGATTACCAGACAACACGTATGGATGCAAATTTCGTTTTCTGTTTAAACAAACATCCATGAAAAGTCTTGAGATATTCTAAATAGTTTTTAGAAATGATTTCCTCATTAAAAAATATGTTAATTGAAGAAGTTTATTTTAGACACTTCTTAACTGTTCCAAAGAATGATATCCTTGAAAAAATGATTGATCTTGTTCGTGCAAAGCAGTTCTACACTATGAATTCACATTGTTTGACGACTTAAATACCAAAGGAGTTCGTCCTCAGGACTCTGTTGAGTTGGACAAATCGATGAAAAAACGGTTAAAATAGTTTTCAAAATTTAGACCTGTTAATTATTTATGTTGCTATGGATATAATCCCAAAAAAGCAGTAATTAAATTAATGAAAGACCCTCTGTTTTGTTCTCGTTCATAATTGCTCAAAATTAAAGCAAACATTAAGGCAATGCTTATTATTTGAAGAGCTTCTGTGAGCGCATAATTTGTTCATACGTGCAAAATGGTCCACCAATATGATGATATACTTGAAGGCTTTAATAAGGCTGACTGAGTCACAGACAATTGAAAAAGAAAAGGATAGATCATTGGTGGGTAATGGATTGTCTCTTCGACCAGGACAATACATTTTGTGTTCTCCTTGTATAACTTTTCGTTCCCAATCCCAATGTGAACGATTGAACAATTAACCCATAGATATGTGTAAATATACAGGGTGTTTAAAATACAAGTCCACACAGTAACATATTAATAATGAGAAATGTTCTATATAAACGTTAAAATGCATTTTTCACAAGTTGCAATGTGTTTTTAACGTTATTTATCAATGTTCATTGAAACCATGTTAAATCACTGATTTTCGGTCTATATCATATCTTTCGTGCAGAAATCGCAACGTAATACAAAGAAAGAGAAATTGGCAAATGGTTGAAAATCGAGTTGAAATTTACACCAAAATGTAGATTAACTTTGCATACATTTCACATGTCCTGCCTATTACCTATCCGTTACTTTGCATCTTTCGCATTGCTATCTGGATCATCCTGTAGAAATAATAAATATTAAATATTAAATATATGTGTGTACTATAACCATTAGTTGTGTACACTCCACACCCAATTGTACGCAGCTGTATTGAAAAATACGGCCCCTCTCGCTCGAAAGGGTCATCCATCCTTACAGCTCGAGAGCCGCCTGCGCGAAAAACGCAGTATTCCGGCGAATCTTGCGGCATATCACCGACATGCTTACATATATACATAAGTTACGCAACTCCCGCCATTTGTCAGACCGTTTGTCAAGTTTAAAGCCCCGATACTGGCCTGGTCGAGAGAGAGTGAGATGGAGGGGGAGGCAGAAGGAGAGAACAAATTACCGAAATTCTCTCTTACCTTATTATTTATCGCGCGCTTTCGGCTTGATGGTAAATGGGATTTCGAAAGAAGCATTTATAAGCGGCTAGGAGAGAAGAGAGAGAGGGAGAGAAGAGAGAGACAGAGAGAGAGAGAGAGAGAGAGAGAGAGAGAGAGAGAGAAGAGAGAGAAAGAGCGAGAGAGAGATCTTTACACGACGGAATTCCCGAGGAGAGAAGAGATATAAGGCATCAACGATCTCTTCTTTCCTCCTCCTCGGGTCGTCTTGTATATAAACCCTGAGCGGCAACCCTTCCCTCTTTACCTCTCTCCCTCTCTTTCTCCCTTTTTCGCTCAGGGATTTTCATGAAATTCCCATAAATAAGACCGCGAACGGGCCAGCCTTATTTATATACAATATTTATACGGCACGCATGGCTTGGGCCTTACAGCTCGTGACCTCTCTCTCTCTCTTTCTCCCTTTTCTTTCTGTCTTCGTTTGCATCCCTCTTTTCGAGCTGTTTTTCTCTCTTTCTTCCTCTCCGTTTCTTTCTATCTCTCTTACCTCTTCGTTTTCTCTTTACGGTAAGTTGTAGAATAACTATACACAAACACACGCACAAAGACGCAAACGCAAACACACACACACACGCGCGCGCGCGCACGCATGCACGCACTCACGCACGTACGTACACTGGTTGTTCAATAAGGAAGGGTGAAAAGGTCGAGGTAGAAGCAGTGGATGTGTGTGTGTGTGTGTGTGTGTGTGTGTGTGTGTGTGTGTGTGTGTGTGTGTGTGTGTGTGAGAGAGAGAGAGAGAGATGAGGGAAAGGGTGAGAAGGGGATGGGTGGATGGTGGGAAAGAATAAAAAAAATACCCTAGTCTCACACCTGTGCGAGGCTCGCGTTATACCATGTGATCTCTCCGATCTGACCGATAAAACTGCTTCGTTAAGCCGCTGAATAATCGCCTTGTTTTTCGTATCTTTTCCCTGCATTTACCGCTCGGTAAATGTATTCTTTTTTACCCTGCTCGGCGATCGTTGTATATAATGTGTGTGTGCGCGTGCGTATCTACACTGCGTACCTCGTTTCCGTTTTTTTCAATACAAATAATTAAGCAATTTGCATTTTGCGCTCGACAGGGCATTATTTTCTCGCAGTCGGCTTAATTATACATTTTTACTAATTTGCTAAAACTTCAAAATTATGGGAGACTTATTGTCCAGGCTGCGAACAACGAACGCGCGCTCCTCTTTATTCCTATTGTTCGAACTGTACAGGTATGGATGATTCGCATTCAACAATTCCAAGGCGAGAGATTTTTCGACAAGTTATATAATGTATATAGCAAAAGCATCTAAGTAAGAGCGAAGTTCATTGTGTAGTCGATATCTATATGTCCTTTTTTGTTTTTTGTTATTGGATATTTACTTATCATTATCCCTCTCCCCCTCCTCTCTCTCTCTCTCTCTCTCTCTCTCTCTCTCTCTCTCTCTTTCTTTATCTCGTCTCTCACTAACGAGAAATGCGTGGGTGAGCATCGCGAAGCGCGAGCGAGCTAGCGAATGGGAAGGTTTACGTGCACGAGCACGAAGCGGGTGAAAATCGCGGAGAGCGCTGGCGCGGAAAAATAACTTCCGTTCGCTCGGCTTCCGTTCGTCCGCGGGCTGGCGCGCGCACCACTGTCCACGCGCTACTCATGGTGCGCAACAGCGAGAAGCGAAATACCTGCACATACTATACACATGCAGTGTGTGTAAAATACGCGAGAAAGGGAACAAAGCCGACGAGTGGGGGCGGGGGTGTCGAATCGAACGTATTATTACTCATTGTCCACTGGACGTCCGTGCCAAAGTTATATATATATATATATATATATATTGCCCTTCGAGCGACGTAATTTTCAAGTGTTCGACTATATATAACTATACATAATACTTACGTATATATACGTGCTATACACGCTGTATTGTCATAGGAACAGGCCCTTTGCCGAAGCCCCGCTATACATACGTACAACAAAGTATTCCTGAAATGGAATACACAAAAAAATAACAACAACAACAACAAAACTGACCGATATGTTTCCAGGCAGTCGTTTCGCGTAACTCGCGCGGCGAGCGCAAGCGTCGCGTATATCCCCGCAATTACCGGCGTTGTTGTGTTTCCGTTTGAAAAACACGCGCTGTATATCGCGAACCTGTCGAATGCTGTATTTTCCATATATATATATATATATATATATATATATATATATATATATATATATATTTGTATACAAACACGCAAGAGGCTCTCTGTTTTTCAGAAAACGTTTTCAGAGAGATGCTAATTTTTTTTCATCGATCGCACTATATGTGTATATAGCTTGGTTTGGAATGGATTTTTTGTTTGGAAACATTTTTTCGATTTCGCCGCGTCGTTGACGGGATACGCTATAGCCGCAGAAAAGTTATTGAGATGACTTTGGGAATTTGAAAAATCAAAGTTTATTTGCTCTCGGGTTTAATAAAAGCGAGAGGCTTATAAATTTTTATACGCGAATTATAAATGTATTATATCCTTCGAAAAAGGAAGAGTTATTTATAATCTATTAAAAGACCCGGAATATAGATTGGCTTTAATAGAATATCCCTTCTCCCTCCTCGTCTTGAAAGCTTAAAACTTATGAAGAAATTATTTCAAATTTTATACGCTTGAACCTCTCGCCGTATATAGAAGGCGAGGGCTACCTCGGTTATTACGTGCCCCTCGACTGCCTCTGAGCGCTCCGCGCTTCTTCTTTCGTCCGACGTGGTGAGAGAAAGAGAGACAGGAGAGGGGTGGAGGAGAATACCCCAAAGGGCGGCCCTCCAGGAGCGATAAAAGTACGAGCAGCCTCGATTCGCAGCGAGGCTCAAGGGATGCGGATAAATCAAGTGGAAGGGTTGCTGGACCGTGCGCGCCTACTCATAAACAAAAAAAGGAAGACAGCGGGAGAAAAAGGAGTGCGCTGTATCAGTGTATATTATAAATATAGGTATATAGCGTATGTACATTTTGTACGTTTGCCTCGCTCTCTCCCGCGCGCGCGCGCGCGCGCGTGTGTGTGTGTGTGTGTGTGTGTAGGAACGGCATCAGCATCAGCGACAACAACACTATAGTATATAACCTACACGTATAGTAGTCGAGTTTACGTGGCCTTGGCGCTGCCGTCTGCGTGAAAGAGTAAAAGAGCGAAGGGGGAGGCTACGCTGGGAGGGCAGGGAGGGACGGGGTATACGCGTCGGTATATATGCGAGAAGCGCGGCGCACGGCGCAGACCGGTCCCGAAAAAACGTCCGGTAAAAATATAGATGCGCACACACGCACGTACACGTACGGGGGAAGGTGGATGGTAAGTGCTGGTTGTCCGCGGGGTTATACCGCACCGCCGTACGGAAAGGGAAAGAAAAAAGCGGAGCACGCGCAGACGAGCGAGCGAGTCGAGAGAGGAAAAAGGAGAGAAGAGGAGAGGCGAGTGGTTGCCTTGAGCGGCAGAGGAGCGTTAGCGGTGGCGACGGCGGCAGCGGCAGCAGCGCCAGCGGGACGACCGAAGATATCAATCAACGGTCGCGTATTGTGGGCCGCGGGGATAATTTGACGCGCGGCTGAAAAGGCCCCCAGAATGGGAATTCCAAAGATCTGATACACATAATGGATCCTAGGAGGAGGCGGAGGAGGAGGAGGAGGAGTAGGACGAGGAGGAAGGAGAGAGAGAGAGAGAGAGAGAGAGAGAGAGAGAGAGAGCGAGACGAAGTGGGGGGGGTGGGGGTGGGGGAGCGCGCAAGGTACAGGGCCCAGCGAGTCCCGCGCCCGCCCGCGCACCTTTCATATCCACGTGCACACCCGATAATCTCGGGGGCCTCGGCTCTTTTCCTCCCAGAAGAGGGTAAAGGGCCGGCCTCTCCCGCCTACACGATGACGTTCGACTTTTCAAATTTATATACCCGCGAGCTCCAGGGCCGGTGCTGAAGTCGCGATAATTTATCGATAACCGAAATAACAAATGCCCCGTGCACCCTCGCGCGCGCACGTGGGAACGCTCCGGGCTCTTTCTCTCCGTCTCGCTCCTTTCCTCCTCGATCTATCTCTATCTTTCTTTATTTTTCTTTTCTCTATCTCGTCTATACATACATACACACGCACGCAGGCACCCACGCACGCACATACACGTTCTAACACATATCGCTTGATGCACGCCCAAAGAGGGGTCCCTGTATTATAGTACACCCGATTTCGAAAGTAGAAAAATTCCTGCACGCGTTGTTTTATCTGGAATTATCAAAGTTTCTTTTACAGAATTTTTTCCCAAAAATTCGGCTACGCTTTTACTTTGTTTACATTTACGCGTGTGTACTTCAGTTTTAGAAGAACCGCTCTTCCGTCAATTTTCAGATATTTCATATCAAAGATTGGAGTCGTTTTAACACGAATAGCATTAGACGAAAAAATAAAAATAAGTTTTTTAATATAAATTAATACTGAACATTGGAGAAAAATTTTCACGATCATCGCACGAAACACACCGCTCTTATTTATAACGACGACCGAAACGTTATGATAATACAATATATAATAAAACGTTATAATACAATATATATAATTGAATCATGGTTAATAAAACATAATTGATCTTACAAATCTTATGTTTACATAATAGCATGCACAATTTCTGTAGCAGAGAGAAAAATGACGATTTCACCTTTGTAATAAAAACTCGTCTAATTGTTAATAAAAGTACATCTTATCAAAGGTATTATAACTTAAAGTATTAAATGATCCATTCAAACTAACTGGCCGTTATTTATAATTGAAAACAGTTATATTAAAATGATGTGCGAAGAATATCCAGATCGCCACCTAATGATCTCTCGATAAACTGATCTAAAGTTCTCGCAATTTTTTTCTCGATTATATTTGATATTATTCAGAAAAATTCATATTTTAAAGGCAGCTTTTAGAATTATACTTGTTAATTCCGTTATACACACTGACAACATGCTTTTTCAATCTCGAAACCGTTAAAAAATATATTTTATGTACAAAAGCATATTTTTTGAACTGTCATATTTAGTATTAATTTAATGCGAGCACTCGATAATTCTGAATCAATTTTTATTCGAAATGACAGATGTCTAATGAGATCCCTTTATAGGTCAATATATCATTCAAATGGGATTTTATTTCGATCATTACCTATTGAGTAAACTTACGTAATATGGAACGAAAAAAGTCTAATATAAAAATAATGCTGAAAAACAATGTGTCAAAAAGGAATAGAACAGAAGGATTCGATTTGTGTGTGTGTGTGTGTGTGTGTTTGTGTTGAATCGTATGGCGTCAGATAATATTAATGGTGCACTGGCGTTCCTCCCATTATGTATATATATAGTCAAAAGTATAAGTTGCTCTGGAGCCCAAGCCCCGATCATCGGATATTAAAGTTGACCGCGAGCGCATACAGCGTTATAATTTCGTTGGCTCAATAGACTGAAATTGTATATTATTAATTTGTAAAGTGGCTACCATGTTTGCTTCGTTAATTCAAGTGGTTGCGCTTTATTTGTATATTTAAAACGATGTACATTGTATACTCAGGTTGCCTATTTCGAATAGAACAATTGTATTCGTCTAGGGAGTATAAATTTTTTACAGAAATTACCGTATTTTTCTTTACATTAATTTACGTCCTTTAACTAATATTTAACTTTCGTGCAACATCTACTGGTATGTTCATTTTAATTTACTTTCATTTTCACTAGCATTATTAAATTATATATTATATACGTTTCTTTGCTATGTGTATTTGAAATATATTGACTTTCCGTACTTTCTAAGATTAAGTACTATCTAAAATGAGATTATTAAGGTTTTCGATAACATTCAATTTGGTTCTGCATGATGAAATCTTTAATTTATCATATCACTGGTATTCCTAACAGCTCGTGTTTTAGTAAAAAAAAAAAATTAATTACAAATAAAAACAAAAAAAAAGAGAAATAATCTTCTATCGATAGACGTTAGTGGCCAGGGTCGCTTGTCAAAGAGCGAATCCCAATACATGCGCAATTTCGTATTATTGTAGAGATATCAACCTGAGGTGCGCACCTCGCGTTCGTCGATTCAGGACAAAACTGGTCGCGCGCATAAAATTCTTCGCGTTTCTTAGGGATTTCGAGAGTTTTGAAGGGGAATCGAGTGTCGCCCTGGTCGCCATTTCGCCGTTGAGCGCTTATCGACGTTAAAATATATATATTATTCGACTACAACTCCTCCTATTCCTCCCCTCCACCTTCTTCGCGGCTATAATATAACGACTCGATCGCGTGCGATTAGCATCGATACGCGCGTCACTTGTGCGCCGCGCGCAAGGAGGGAAAGGATAAAGGCCAAAACGGAAAGAGAGATCGGGGGCCAATAGTATATTAGACATGCACATATACACGCGTGTACGCACATACTTATAGAAAGGGAGAGAGAGAGAGAGAGAGATAGAGAGATAGAGAGTAAGGCGTGTATATATATATATATATACACTACTGTTCCGTTTTTTTCTCTTTTGGTTTGCCCGCGACGCCCGATGCCGTCGCATTTCTTCCCCGCGCGACTGAAACCACGGAGGTATAATCGGTCAACGAGAGAAATATCACCGATATAATATAGATATACGGAACAAAGAGTATACATGTATAATAGTTATAGTCAAGAGAAGTATAAAGACATAATAATGGCTCCGCCGTATACAATCATCGGCGAATCGAAACGTTCAGAACGGAACTTTCTACTTCGCGAGTGGGGCTCTTTGTGTTATTATCGTGTGGGGAGAGGGGGGGGGGGCTTTTAGCTTTCATTACATATATCTATAGATATAAGTACGTTTTCTTCCGCAATTTATCGCAGTGCGTATATATCGTACCGACTGCGGCCAAACCATAATAACTGTCCGTATGTGCAGAAGGCACACAAATACTTTCAAAAGATTTTACTTCTAAGATACAAGCTTATAAAATACAAATTTCTTTGTTTTTTCGGTAATACATGCATATACCAACTGCTATAATATAATCACAATAACGCAACATCGTCTGTTTGTATTCCCTCACTCATTATATATATATATATATATATATATATATATATATATATATATATATATATATATAATAATTTTTACCGGTACCACTGCAATTATTATTGGGTATTTCTAAATTATTCCTGTAATGGACTTAATAAAACTGTTCTCATTCCAGGGTGTATTGCGTAAAATTTATCCGGCTCGTAATAAAACTGGCGTTGCCATAACGACATTTTATTGCTTATAATAATTGCCGTGATAATTGCAATATATAATTGATCTAGGCGGTGCTATATATATGTATATATATATATACAGTGTTCCGAAATCCGAAATTCCACGTTATAGCAGCATTATTGGTCTATTATGACGAAAGCCGAGGGATTTACCACGGTTCGGCAAACAGGCAAACAATTACCGGGGTCATTTAAAAGCCAAAACACACCTCTATGCCATTGTTCCTTTCTTTTTAAGACACCACCCAGAGCACTTTGAAGTTATATTACACGTGTATTCTATAAATGAATAAAGCTCCGGGGCGGGTGATCGACGCGGGATAATGTGATTTCCTCTTCATCTTCCTCCCCTCTCTGTACACAACCGACTTCTAAACGAGGGAGTCGAGAAAAGGAAATTTCTGTCTAGCTCCAACTTTTATTCTTGCCGATGAAAGAGACACAAGCGCGCTCTGTGAATGGGACAAACCCGTTCCCTTCTTCCTTTCTTTTTTCTTTCTCTTTTTTTTCTTTTCCACAATAGGAGAATCGATCCGGGAAGAACTGCAGCGCTCGGCGCTCAACTACCTGTTCCTCTTCGGTGCGGCACGCGCGATGCTTTTATTTTCCCTTATAGCGCTCTATCCTCTTTTTACAAAGACTGAGAGTGAGAGAGAGAGAGGGGGGGGGCAATGAGGGAAAAGGTATATAGAGCAGAAAACGCTTCTAGCTCTCGCGGAGATGTCTACTTTCAGTTCATATAACCCTATACACTGATAAATGTATTCGCCGCGTCGATTATATATATATATATATATATATATATATATATATATATATGAATGACGATTGTTGTCCGACGGAGACAAGTGTCTTCCTGTTGGTTATATACTAAAGCCGCATTATACGACTTGAAAGGGATCTCGGAATGTCACGGAAACGCATATATACGACATTATATTTCGACAAGGGAGATCGAGAAGGGAATAGAAAGCACGCGTGCGCGTAATCGATCACCTGTCGATATTGTTATCTACAATTAATCAAGACCCCTTTGAGCTTTCGATCGAATGGTGCCATAGACAGAGGTATAAATTATTCAGGTATAAATTTATTATTTATAAATAAAACTACAATCGATCTTCATAATAATAGTACAATTTCTTTTACCGATGCATCGAAAGCACTTTATATTTAGTTTATTTTTCTGACGATATCAATGCATCTCCTAATTATTCTCTCCTTTTCTCTTAATCTTAATATTAATTTGCTTATAAATAACTTATATATATATAAGTTATAAAAAAAGTGAATGATTTAACACAGTTAAAGTTAGTTGAAAGGTATTTTTAAAATTATAATTTATTATATTATATAATACCGCGTATTTTTTTATATTTTAGAACTTTTGTAAAGAATCGGAAAGATAAATCTATAGTTTAAATACTCGTATATAATGTTTTTATAATACGTTATGAAAGAAAAGTACATAATGAAGGAAATTAAGTCAAAATTAAATTTTCATTTCTAATTTTCACAGTTTATTTTAATATTTAGTTTTATGCTTAGTATTGAATTTTATCTCTGGATACCGTAACAAAGTTTTTTTTAATGGGGTTGACAATTTTTATATTCATACAATGCAGCTATCTCTTTTCTTATGTTCATCCTTACTTCATATATATATTTGTACACTTTATATATATATATATGTACACTATAGATTTTAAGGCATTGTATATTGACTCAAAAGGAATAGGAAAATCAAACGTCATTCGGGAAATACCGTTAAGACAATAGATGCTTTTGCCCACGCTCTTATCGATACCAGTGTACATGCAAAGTCCACTTTATTCAATGGAATATTCATAATCGCAACCCTGCTGTTTGAGTTTGCGTCACATAGGTGAGAATATCTTTTTCATAGTTGTCATATGATCGGTCGCGTCACGAAAGCTCGGACAGCCTCGTCGACAGCGCACACAGTGGCGAACGTATAATGATGATAAGGAGAAAGGATTCGAATGGTAGGAGGGATTTTATTATGTTATATATGTACTTCTCTTTTTATATTAACAGATAGGCTTACCTCGATTTTCGGAGCACAGCGCTGCCCACTCGGCTTCCATCCGGGCCGAAGCGTGCGTAAAGATTCCGCGGCGCCATCTGCCGCAAGTTGGTATATCGCGCGCAAAAAAGCAGAATAAAGAATAATCTAATGCGTTATGCGTACATAATTTCATATATCATAGAGTCGTCCGAGAGAAATACATCTTGCATATATTTGCACTCCGATCTTTGCGGCACATCTCGTTCCTTCTATCATAATAACAATATACGCATCACCGGGGCCGCGGTTTGCACTTCGCGCACTCGACTGCGAGACGATAGTAAGAGAACCTGTATAAATACGTGTGTGTGTGTGTGTGTGTGTAAAGATGTCCAATACAAAAAGCGTCCAAAGGTTACATAATCGGTCCTCGATTCTTCTCTCTCCGACCGCGGTTCCCGCATCGACGCCGTGTAACGTCGTTCATAGTACGAGCGTATCGTATCGTTGCACTATCGGGATTATCATCCGCGCGCACCTCGCCGAATACCAGCGAGGAGAGCCCGTCGACGGGGCTCGCGGCGGGGGTGGGGGGGGGGGCGAACACCCGCGGCGATACAGGCGTACCGCACGCGCGCCGGCCCGACTTTGGCACGTGAAAGCAAAACGCGGAGACGCGAGAACGAGTCGGCCTCCGGATCGAGGAGCGAAGCCGCGGACGCGCGCGGCGCTCGGCTGTGCGTGGATTAAATTAGTGCCGCGAGCCGATACGCCGACGTGGGCATCGCTCTCCACGTATATATATATATATATATGTATATCTATATATCTATAAGTATGGATGTAGCCGCGTTAGAGCCGATGTGCGGCGACAGGACGACGACGGCGAGGTCGGCGCCGACCGCGGCCGCGGCCGCTCCTCGCGAGGCGCTTTGACGTTCTGCGAGCCCGGCGCCGCGGACTCGGGCAGCGCGCGCCGAGGCTTCCGCTTCCATGGTGCTCGCGCACTCTATCTCTCTCCCGCGCTATCCCTCCCTCCCACCCACCGTACACAAGCGGCGGGCTGCGCGCGTACGCGATGCACACCCGCGGTGCACGCATTCCTCCCGCGCGACTCCCCGCGCCATCCCCACCCGAGCGATAAGTACGCGCATTCCCCCGCGCGCACTACACCCACCACCGCCTCCTTCTCCGCCACCTCCTCTTCCTCCTCCTACCCTTCGCGAGCCCGGACGTGGTTCTGCACTCGCCCGCCGGGTGGCGGCACCGCTCGACGGTGTCCGTATTCGCGCGCGATGCGTGCGCGCGGCGGGCGCCTGGTGGGGCGGATATCGGGAGCCCGGGGGTGGGGATGTGGCGCGAGGGGGCGACTTCTCCGCGCGCCTTTCATCCCCCCACGCGCCTCGACGGCGGCGGTGGCGGCGGCGGCGCTCTCGCGGGGGTGGGGGTAGCGCTCGCGACCGGCTGGTGGGGAGACTCGGTAGGGAGGACGGCGGCGGCCGAGGGGAAACCGAGCAGGCGCACTTTCGCCGAAAGTCGCGAATTTCGCGGGAGGGGGGCACGTCGGATGCAAGGGAAGGGGCTGGATATATAGATGGGTGGATAGATAAATAGAGAGAGAGAGAGAGAGAGAGAGAGAGAGAGAGAGAGAGAGATACAACTTGCAAAAGTACATTACCGAATCGTTGTATACCTTGAATTAGGGATTATGTTTGCGCATGGTTTTTTCTCTTAATGTAATGCATATAATAAGACAAGTTCAACTAGTAGAGACACAATATCAACTGAAATTAATTTTTTTACCCGAACTTTGGACAAGTTGTGCGTGACGCTATTTTGCATTTTTAATCAAATTTAAGTAACAATGTTCAAAAATTATTTTAAACTAGAATTAAAAATCACATATGAATCTTAATCATTATTTACGTGTTTTGAACAATTTTAATAACAGCCAAAGATAGAGTTAAAAAAAAATTGGTTCTCATAAAAGTGTCGAACATTATTCTTTCACTATGTAATATATATGACTTTGATAAGAAAATTTTATAGGTATTAAAAATTATAACATTAAACATGTCACAAAAACGGTTGCTTCTGAAACTAATAATTTAATACTACAATTATATCTATATTTCTTTTACTTAAATTGGATCAAAGTTTCATCGTTAAAAGTAAATTCTTTGAATAGAATTTCTTTGAGATCAGGCGAGATATAAAATCACTAGGGAAGATTATGCTCTCGTTAATTAAATCATTGGCAACAATGGCGTTTTTACTATTTGTCATTTTTGATTAAAAGAAAAAATATTAGTATTGTCTTACTTTATAATTGATTCTGATAAAAGGCAGAAGAGTTTTATTTTAATAAAATTTTTTATCCGTACCCCAATTAAAAGAAAATTAAAAATGTTTTATAGTATATAATTTATAGTTCATACCGTGGTATTTTCTTGCACTACAAATTCTCATTTCAAATACTACATAATGAAACTATTCAAAATTAGTATATACGACTATAATAACTTTAATATACTTTATGTACAAGAAGTAAATTAAAATGTTTTTCTACTCATCAAAAAGAAAATTGTTTAAATTATAAATTTTCAATTTGTGATCGAATAGTTTATTAGTTGGAAAAGTACAAAAAATTCATTGACAGTTGCTATAATATTAAAATAAAAATATACGCGCAATGTTTATAAAGTTTATGCTCGAAATCATCAACTATAACGATATGTTCAAAAAATGCACAAACTTGTACAAATGATTCGAGAATATATTGCAGCAATATATAGCGACATAAAAACATGATCAATTAGAATTTATTGAATTTATTTTTAAAAATAAAAACGTTATCTACAAATGTCTTTTTATTTAATTTGCTTTATTTAAACATGCAAAATAAAAAAAGTGACATTAGTGACAAAAGTTAGAAATATATCTCATAAATTTAATATATATGTATAAACAATGCTGTATAATTATATATATTAAAATATATAACTTTTCAAGACTATACAAATCTTTTTCACTTTACAAAATATGTTTCGGTATTTAATTAATATTTACTACTGAACCGCATTTTTTCAAACTTTTAAATTCACTACATTAATTTAATATGAATCTACCTCTATCTAAAATTTAATATAAATATAGACGATTAAAACGAATGCAAGCATGTATTGTACGTTTTCTAATTACATTTGTACGATATAGAAATTTTTTAAATTTTTAACAGCGTAAGCATGAGTTTTAAAAATATTATAAGTTTGAATATGAAATGGTCTATAAGTTTGAAAGAAATAAAAATTATATTATAGTATCGCGCAAATAATTTTCCTTAAAATTAATTTTTTTATGAACATTTTGGTTGAAAATATTCAGAGCAAGTTTCAATTTTTGTCGAAATTTTGTAGCGTACCAAATTGGGCTCGGCAATCATGAGTATATTCGCGACAGATGATTGCGAATACCTTTCATGCGTCAAAAATTTAACATTGGCAGGACATATGAAAGCTCTGTTGCATAGGCCAAATACGTAAATATGAAAAGCTTAAATTCGTTAAAGGTTCATTTATTCTCAAAAATTGAAGAAGAGTCATTTTTGACAAAACCAAGATGAGTAAGTATACAAAGATTGATTACGTTATGTTTCATTGCGATTTCAAGGATTTTCAAAATTGAGATTTGAATTTTTTTTATATAGTCTAAATTTAACGACACTTACTTTACATATCAATAGATAGGATATTTCTTTTTTCACAGTTGTAATCTTTTTCATTTTTTTATTAACCACTTGAAATAATTAAAAATAGGAGAATTAAAATTTTTAGAAATTAGCTTCAAAATTAATATCCATCTTTTACCGTTCTATCGTACAACACAAGACGGATGGTAACTTTTAATTAGCTTTTACTATGTATTTCTATGCAAAAGTGCGTTCGACAAAATATTCGCTTAAACGCTCCCTTCACCTCATTCGTCGTTGTTCATACCGGATATTATGCGAAGTCAAGAAGAGTCAAATACGTTTTTTTTTTAAAAATCGAATTCTCAGCCAAACAGTAAAGGAGTCTCGAAAACAGACACATGGTCAAGATTATTCCTCATAATCATGCTCATATATAATGCGGCTATACGAAAATTCACCGAAGGCTTTAACTATCTTATCAATGCTTTTTTATTCAGCGTCGCGAATCAAGCTTATTTGTTTTCTTCTCTTTGCTTTTTGTATCGAGCATTTTATGAGCAGAAGAGACGAGCAGAAAGCTGAGTCTTCGACACGGTTCCTCGTTGTTTGGCTCGCTTGATATGTTTCATGTTACATTTAAAAAGTATATATGAATTTCAGAGGAATTTTGACATTTCGCGCAAACTCAATTATCACACGGTTCATATATATATTTACATGTCTCGTTGTATTAGAGGTATGATATATACGGTACTGATAGAGTATCATGGCAACATGCAGTTCTAGTTTAGCTATACAATGGACCATAATAACCAAGTCGACTCACATTACCCCGTGCAGCGCTGGGGTTCTCTCTTCCTCCGACCCCTTTGCTCCTAAGTCTCACTGTTTCCCCCTCTCTCTTTCTCTCGCTCGTTCTATCTATCTGTTTTCTCCATTGTATTTCACAACACCGTATAATATAGCAAGGCTCTCGCGACCCCTATATATAGATAATATACAATAGAGCCCAGTTCTAAATTTTTTTATTTATTTTTTTTATTATTTATATATACTCGCGCAAGGCCTCGATGCGCTAATCCGCCCCACACGCGCGTATATATATATATATATATATATATATATATATACGTTATAATTTGAGAACACACGCGCACACGTCGATAAAGATTAAGCGGGCTCGGAAATCGTATACGAACAGCGGAGATAGGGAGCGCGGGCTCTCCGCGAAGAGCGAGCACCCGCGCGCGGCCTCGCCCGCGCCCGCACTTTCCCCCAACTGAAAAGCCGCGCGCGCTCGGCTGCTATCTATCCACCCGTCCGCGCGCCGCCGCGGCAGCCCCCTGCGTCCCTCCGGCGTGTCCCCGCGCGCCGTCGGTGCGCGTCGCCGCATCCCCCGACGCCGGCGACATCGACCACGACGACGACGACGACGACGACGACGACGACGCCGGCGACGACGGCGAGGGGAGGAAGCCGCGCGAGCGCCTCGCCCCACCCCAGCGCGAAGCTTTCCTCGTAGGTACGCGGTAACTCCGCCTATATAGGTATATGCACGCGTGTGCAGCCGAGCGGTTGATGCCGCGCCGGCCGGCGGCGCGAAAAAAGCCGGGCGCCCCACTTCCGCGCCGCTTTCGCGCGCCGCAGTCCCCGCCCAGAGCGACCTCCTCCCCAGTTCGCCGAACGGCGGCTGCGGCGGTGGCGGCGGCGGTGGCCCCTTTTTTCGCTCTTGCCCGCGCCGCCGCAGTCGCGCGCGTCAGGGGGAGGCGGCGGTAAGCGCGGGGTGGCCGCGGAGCGCGCGATGCCGGGGAGGGGCGTCGCGACGCCTCGCGCCATCTGGCGCGGCAACGGCCGCCGGTACGCAAGGACTCGCGCCGGAGGCTGGCGTATTCGCGGACTATAGATGGCACCATCGGTCACTGTCTGGAAACGGAATTTGCATACACATATATATGCATAGACGCACATGCATGCGCGCCTACAGTATTTGTCGTTTACCCCTGCGATAATGAATCTGTTTACGTACAAGATACACGGCCATAAAAAGGACAGTAGTGACCGAAGCGCATAGCTGCAGTAGTTGTCAGATTCGCCTTCTAACAATTTTACCTTTTTTATTTAATCTAGCCATAAGAGTTTAATTTATCCTATTATTTTGAAAAAAAATTAAAAGTTTTGAAAAAAAAAGAAAACTGACAAATAATTTTATTATTACCAATCTTCCAATCTTTATAAAATAATGTATTGGTGGACTGTAGATAATAATATTCGGTGATGTTCTTGTTTATACTCATACATAACCATGTTATTTTATAAAGACTGTAAGATTCATTAAAATATTTGCCAGTTTAATTTATAAAAGTCGACACGAGTATAATTTTCCTTGTTCAATATATGTTTGTTATTCTGAACGAAACGCCTATATATATTTTAAAGTATCTAATTGTGGCAAGAATAATACGAGTTAATAGATCTGAGGTATATCTTTTAAGTGAATGCTTACCGACACGACTTCTTTCATCCCCTATATTCATTTTTCACCGCATCTCGTCTTGCATGCTGGCGACACCTAGGCAAAACCTTAAAACTCACCCTGGCGCTTGCTCGGAACACCCCCGGCGCAACCGACTTCTACGCCTTCCAATTTTATTGTCAGAAAAATCTGGAAAAGAAATTGATTTGTACTTAGGCTGATGCCACCAAGCGTTATTCAATTATATCGAAATTAATTTTACAAGAGGATTATCTAATTGAATCACGCATTTTGTTTTAATTCTATTTATATATTTATCTAATACGTCCAGCAGATAGATTTTATTTACATATATAATCATCTATTATATAAACGATATTTCTCTTCCTGAAGCAATCATTTATATATCTTGAGCAATCGACCCATTGAAAAGTTAAGAAAGCACTTTATATTCTCTGCGTTATATATGCGCATATATAAAACACATAGGCAAATAGAATCAAAAGAATCAGAGGGGTAGCAAGCAAACTCAATCGATAACGCGCGATTCCGCGTCGCGATGTATATACGCGTCGGTATATTTTTTTCGGGGGGCTGGTTATAGTAGGTACCTATACCCCCAAACCCTTCGTGTCCTCCGCGAAGTCAAAACATTTCCGCTCGATATATATTAGCTAAAATTAAATGCTTAAAGAATCGGGGTAAATACATATTATACACATAGACAATACGGCGCGCGTTCGCGGTCCGCACGTACCCACGGGCAATTTGCCGAATCAATATTATTATTCGTGCAGGAAATGAACGAGAGCCAGAATATAGGGAGAGGTGGTTAAAAAGAATTCCCTCATACACAGACACACGCCCATAAGCGCGCGCATACAGACACATAGCCGCACGTATGAACGAATGTATGCGTATCGTGTAAATACGGAAACGAGTCAGCATAATGATCCACGATAACGCGTGTATTTTAGCGGGAACAAGAGCTATTCCAAAGGGATTGTATTCGCTTAGAGATTAACTCGACAGATTTTAGCGTCATATTGGCGTCATTATACCGGAGGTACACCTCGTCAGTTTATAGTTCGTGAAAGCGATGTCGAGCTGTATATACGTATTTTGTAAATTCTTCCCTTTCTCAAAGGAAATTAGCATTACACGCGCGCACACACGCACAAAATATAAATGTAATAAATAATAGAAAATATTGAAATTATGATATAATTATGGATATCAAATCGACTGGTTGTAGTGATTTTTTCAGAATGCTTTTTAATTCGAACAGCCAAGATCGTCTACTGCAGAAAAGAAAAATCTTGAGACCTGACACGTATATTCCGATTGATAATTTCAATGAGGTCTGCTAACTTAACATGACGCTGGCAGATTCTGCAATTTTTCTAAAAAATAATGCCGCGATAAAATATTCTATGGACAACTAATTAAGATGAATTATGCTATATTTACTTTATCACTATTGTAAAAGCTGTGTATGAACTTAAGATGGATATCATATTCGGTAGATTTTTTGGCGGTAATGTTACAGCTCTTCTCAAAGTACCGATAATTTGCAATTTAATGTACGTCTCAATCTTAAGCAATTTTAAAAAGAATGACGCTTGGAATTTCCAAATACTGGCTTTATTCAAATAAATTGAAATTATTTTTAAATCAGTGACTGAAACTAACTAGAAGGAAAGAAATAATTCAATGGGAAGCCTTAAACCTCAAAAGACTTTTTACGCAGTATAGAAAGATATGGCAGTGCATCCAAATTCTAATTTTGGAATACGATTACGAATAATTCTTCAGCAATAAACGACAGCCGCACGATTGTATTCGACGAAGGTCATGCTACTACAGTTGATGATAAAAAATAGAAAAATAAAAGAAAACTATGCATTCTTGGACATATTTTTAAGTTGATATTTTATTGTCTCCAAAAAGATTCTAAGTGGTTTAGTTTCCGATGGATACTTTGCTATTTTCTAAGAAGACTATCTAAGAATGAAAGTAAATATAAAATTCGAATATTTGAAAGTTGTGATTCGTGAAAAGATTCTTCTTATTATGCTTATTTAAGTAAATTAAAAAAATCTTTCAATTTGTTAACACTCGAACCATCGATAAAAATTCTAATCCATCATTACGAAATCCAAATCATCAGCTTTTTTTAGCTCTGACGGATAAAACTGTCACCTCCTACTCGCGTGTATATACCGTCTGGCTTGAAAGTTTTCGCCCCTCTCCCCCTTCCCGCACCCAGTTGTGCGCTTATTGTTCTTTCGTGTTACCCATATATATATATATATATATATATATATATATATATATATATATATATATATATAATAGCAATAGCATCGCCGACAACTTCAATGGCCGACGCTGCGCCAAACGGACCCCAATGACGACGGGAAGTATATACAGAACCGCGGGGGGGGGGGGGTGATTCCTCGCCATTTGATTGGCTTCCGGCCGTACGCACGCATCGTCGCCCGGAGTCATTTACCTGATGCCCACAAATATATACGTTCATCGGGCTCGAAACGCGGCGCTCTCTACTCACACCCCCCGCAGGGTCGTCTCCGCGTTAACGAATACCGGGAGAGATTACAAGCCGGCTGGCTGAGCGGTGATTGATAACGAGTTAAACTAGCTTAAGCCCCGACAATTTGCCTAATAGCAGATTTCGGATAGGGGGGAAAGGGGGAATGTGGGGGAGGGCATCATCTGCTTATCCCCTGTAAAGGGCTGGGCTCCGGTGAGTGATTAAGAAGGCATCAGGAGGAAATTGATCGGCAACAGCGACTAATCTATATCAAGGAGAAAATGATATAGGATACATGTATAAAGCTCGATCATTTCGATTCGTCTTGCCAAGCTTATGGGGTGCCTTTCTTTCTTTAACCTAATAGAATAAAATGAATCAACAGGGACACATTCTTGTTAACGATATCTATATTGTTGAATTATTATACTCTAGTTCGTGGATTAACGACTGAAATTATGTTAGCTTTTATTATTATTATAATTATTGAGTTACGAAGTTCTTTTTATAATTTCATTGACATCTGCACGATTTTTCTTATGGTAAATAGGTTTTATCTATTTTATTATTGATTTTATTATTGATTTTAATGTAAATACAAACTTATATAGACTGTTTCTTCAAAATTACTCAATGAAAAGCTTCAAGGACTTTGAAATAGTATTTTAAATATATGTCTATTTTAAAAAAATAAGTAAGGACGTGTTTATTATATTATTATACCAACATTTATTTCTAATTTTTCATTTTTTATTAGACGGAGTTTTTTAAAAACCAAATAACACATTTTTTCAAATTATTGAAGAAACAATAATAGCAGCTAAAATAGCAAACTTTAGAATTTTGTTAGTTCTCGTCGGTAATATGTGATAGACTACGATGAAGTATTGTACATAGGACAAAAAATTTTTAAAATAATGCTTGGAATCGCAGAGAAGCATAATTTTGTTACTAAACCATTGGAAGCAAAAATTGTCTTCTGATTGGAGATTATACTAAGTTGTTTAATAATTGCAAAAATAAGGATGATCTATGTTCAAAACCTGGAGTTGTTTACAAAATTAATTGTATGGATTGTAATAAATACTACATTGTACAAATAGGTAGATATTTAAAAAATAGAATTTATGAGCATACGACAAATATAGTTTCCGCAGTTCACGTATTACTTCTGGTTTAAAAGTACATTGTTTGAAGTTTTTACATTCTTTTGATTTTGTGAATGTGAATATTTTAGAGCATGGTATTAATAATAAGTATAAAAGGGAAAGTCTTGAAAGTATTCACATTTTCAAGAATCGAAATAATGTGAATTTAATATTAAGCGTCAAGTATGTTAGATAAAATTTATCATTCTTTATTAAATTGTTTGGTTTTGAACATTTTGTGTGGAAGGCCGATTATATATTCAAATTAGTAAATTTGGTAGTGGGGATAAGGTATAGATTAGAATATAAGGTTTAGTTTAGTACCTGATGAGGAGCCATAGCGAGCTCGAAATGTTGGACAACCTCATTCAATCTTCAATTGGGTAAAGGTGGTGGGGACAGTCAGATTGGACTTTACTAACATAAATTTTTTTTTAGCTAACATTTTTATTTTCAGTTTAGTCTACAGGGGTGATTTTATACAAGGACAGTCTGGCTGTCATTATAATTTTTAATTTTTTTTTTATTTTTATTATTTTTGTATATTGATATATTAATATTAATATAAATATATATTGATATTATTATGTATTATTTTCGATTGATTTAATTGGACTATAAGACCAATGAAAATATTTATTAATTTGTATATAAGCAGTCGAGAAAAGCACAATTAAAGTATTTTAAGCTATAGTACTATTTTATTACTAGAAATCAGTACTTTTCTCGAATTTAATTATGTACATACTCTCAAAGCGATTTTTTAATGAATATCATCCTTTCAAAATCGGATTCGACGAAAAAATGAAATTTCAAATAAAATCGTTTTCATGAAGCTATTTTCGTTAACGTATGTTCTCAGTTATTGCCAATTGAAGTTTTGCAGACTTTATAAGCGTTAGCATATAAGTACCTGATAACATTTATTATAAATGTGACTAAACTTTTGTTTTAATGGCGACTTGATATAGGACGTGTTTGATAATCAAGTAATATTTACGTAAATTATTTAATGTAACAGATTTCGCATTTACTTATAGTTTTTTGAGTAAGATCGACAACACTCAAAAATTAAAACATTAATTTTCAAACAAATCGCTAGTAAATTTATTTTAAATCAGCATATTGGAATATCTATATTAATCATTATAATACAAGAAAAGAACCTTTTTTTCATTTTAAGTACCTATAAAAATGTCCCTAAGCCAATTTTCCGCGCAAGTCGTCTAAGATATTTGAAATAAAATCTGTGAATATCGAAAACTCGGTAAAATCCCAGCACGGTGCATAAAAAAAAGAGCACGAGCATTAAACTCGGGGGCCTATGCTTATATCCGGTAATGCCTGCTCGCACGCGATCGACATCCAGCGTAGCTACAGGATACGAGAGAGAGGAGGGTGGAGGGGTGGGAGGGAGAAATTGATCAGAGCACGAGTTCGTGACGCGTAAAATTCCGCGTAACTGTCGATGTAACGCAGCCATAAAAATTGCGACGTAAAAAAGGCATCGGCTTCGTTGGAGGTGGGGGAGGGGGCGAGGCGCGCCATGCGAGGGAAAAAAAGGCGCGTATAAATTGCAGTTTCCGAAAGCCGCGGCTGCATGAAGCGAACGGTGAAAATGGATTAATCGGCTCTTCCCTCGAAACCGCGTCGTTTTCCGCGGTGTTTAGCCGTCTATATAATATATACCTATGCATGTATATATATATATATATATATATATATATATATATATACACTCACATATTGGTTCACTCGGAGCCTCGTGTGCTCGAGAGCGCGATGCGCGGCTCGGTGGCGGGGCGCCTGGGCAGGTGTAGCTTCGTATTCCGATCGGCGGGTCGCCAACCTGAAACCGTTTTACCTGTCGATACTTTACGAGGGTTTAAAAATTCTCATTCTCTTCACTTGGCATCTGTGTGTATTTCTCCTCGCTTCTCTGGCTATCTCCCCCCTTTCTCTCTCTCTCTCTCGTTCATTCTCTCATATATTTCTATGCTTCTCCCCCTCTCAAATACGTGTGTAGCTAAGCGTGTGCATATGTGTACAATCGACGATTTGATTTTTTTTCTTTGATTCTCCCTTTGCCTCCCTGGAAATTGCGGAAGGCTAGAAAGCACCTGTTGATTGAACGCCGCGCCACTTTCGATCTTGCTCGTATACACGTAACTGCCTCGCGAAATGTTATTATAGAAATCTTCTATAATGAAGCAGATTACACATTGGATTTTTCCTTATTCTCCCCTCTCTTTTATTCTAGCATTCCGTTTTACTTGTCGAATGAGATGAGATAGATAGATAGATAGATAGATAGATAGATAGATAGATAGATAGATAGATGATAGATAGATAGTTATATAGATATATTCTTGAATGTGGTAATTAGTCATGATCCATAATCTTGGTAAGATTAACATACAAAATGTAACTACAAATCAATCGATAAAATCGCAATATAAAATTCATTACAACATGATTAATTTTTTCCTATGAAAACATAAGAAAGAAAAATAACATAATAACGTAAAAATTACGATCAAAATAGTTTAATGATTTCGTGTATATTACTTAATCAAATCATTTTATAACGATAATGTAATTATAATAAAAAACAGTTAGCACATACATGATAACCCTATAGAGCGCTGAAATTTTGGAAAAAATTGCAAATCGTATTTTTCTATAGGCATGTGGTCTAAGGATGAACCTAAGTTAGTGCCCAGCTACAACGATATTGTTGAGAAACCCGTCCCGGTACGGCCAAGTGTTTCAATTTTCAAAATTAATAAAAAACATTCATTTATGTTATTATTTGATTTTTAGCATGATTTAGGTTTCGTCTGTTCAAATCAAGACATTGTATGTCATTATTGCTTGGAAACAATGATAGAGAGTATCATAAACAAACATTTTTCTTTCTTTATCCATTACACGATTTTACTATTTATATAAACCATTGTTTAATGCATAAATTTAATGTACAAACCCTTCTAGAGCTGAATTTATGAATATACCAATATATAATAGAACGTAATTTTATCAGAAATTAATGGTGAACATTTTTTAATACATTATACCTAAGAAAAAATGATGCCAGCACATATAGAAAAAGTAGGAATTTTATGAAATTGTCGAGTTATTTTTGTATTATTTTAGACCGAAAGTGAATGTGAGTCAAAGAGAGAGAGAGGTGGAGGGAAAGAGAGAGGGAAAGAGTGAGCGGGGGAAGAGAGGAGGAGGAGAGAGAGAGAGAGAGAGAGAGAGAGAGAGAGAGAGAGAGAGAGAGAGAATGGATTTCGTTAAAGCTATGCACGCAAGGTTTAAGATAGCTCTACAAAAAGTGTACATAAGCGTGCACAGTAATAATGAAAGAACACTGTTTTAAATAGTAATTTAAAATACGATTTAAAACATATAAACATAATATACATCTATAAAAATATAAAAATGAAAAAAAATATATTAAGAATATATATATATATATATATATATATATATATATATTAATTTATATGAACTATAAATGTAAATAACAAATAAAAAAACTAATACTAAAACTAAAATTCAAAACTCTGAAGCATTACATTTAAATGCGAGAGATAGATAGATAGATAAATAGATAGAGTTAGAGAGAGAGAGAGAGTTAGAGAGAGAGAGAGAGAGAGAGAGAGAGAGAGAGAGAGAGAGAGAGAGAGAGCGAGAGAGAGACCGGAGATTGAGAATGAAAAATAGAAACAGCGGTGCTCGGAACTTCTAGTTATACAAAATCGACTCGTTTTCCCACTTTTGGATCTCGATTTTATCTCACTAAAAGAATCTCCCCTTCTCCACACCTGTCTCTTTTCTTGAGATTCTGGCTTCAGTGCCATAGTGTATATAGATAATCTTTGACGTCTTTGGTTACAAAACCAATTGCGACGAGTAAAGATAGCTCTCGACCTGCTGTGATGTGTACAGGCCAGTGCTCGCACGTAGCCACAGGTATAAAGACTCCAACTTTTCTCCCCTCCCCCACTCTTAGCCACTCGCTTTCTCTCTGTCTCCCTTTCTCTTTATCGTTTCAGTGCGGACACACAGGTGCGAGAGATCTTTTTTCGAATGCAGGTAGCGCGCGCACGTCTACCGTCCCGTATTATATGCCCGACGCACTTGCGCCGCGGCAGGTAACTTATTTTTCTCCTTTAATTTCATTGACTCGACCACTTTTTCTGTGCGTATCGTTATGTGTACCCACTCTCTCTCTCTCTCTCTCTCTCTCTTTCTCTATCACCCTATGGACAGTCATTTTTCTATTATAATTTTCGCCTTTCTTATTATATTGTATATAATCAGAATTTAATTGCCGCGAAAATAAGGGGCAAAGGTAAGAGCAAGAATACATCTGTATTATATATATATATATATATATATATATATATATATATATATATTAATTTTTCTATAATTATTGGGAAAGAAAACGTTCACGACGTACACGAAGGCGCTGCTGAATGAAAACAAAAATGACCGATATAAGTATACATAGAATAGTGTAGTGTTCAAAAGGAAAGAAAATATATTTTAACTAAAAAATAACTGTTTATACTTAAAATATTTATTAATTCCTTATACTTTATTTTATAGTTCCATATCATATTAAAAAAAACAATAATTGTGTTTTTTTGTTATTTAACGTCTTTTTTTGTTTTTGTTTTTGTTTCTGTTTTTGTTATTTAATTTTTGTTATTTAACGTCACTTTATTTATGCTTCCAAATACCGGTGCTGATCAGCGACGGAGGTCTAGGAGGTGTTTGTAAACAAAGCACATGTAAATTACTAGAGCTGTGCCTGTTATATTGTATTACTGAATTACTAGTCCTTCGCTCTAGCGATCGAGCCATCGTAGGCCTCCTATTTATCATTATTTTCTTTACATTTTAATTAAGCAAATAATTTAATTACAAAAGAAATGAAATAAAAATAGTTTTTCAAATATGTTTTTGTTTATATCACATTAGATTATTTTAAGTACATTTTCTTATGGCGTTTAATTTTTATTGCTTTAATATTATAAAGTTAATTGAAACTTGAAATTTTAGCAGTTTCAGATTTAGGAATAGAACGAAAACCCAAATTAGTATTAAGACTTCTTCTAAAAGTGAAGTTTCTTGGAGTGTCTCT
This sequence comes from Sycobia sp. Sy_11, assembly GCA_018907035.1. Lineage (NCBI taxonomy): Eukaryota > Metazoa > Arthropoda > Insecta > Hymenoptera > Epichrysomallidae > Sycobia > Sycobia sp. Sy_11. The sequence goes on from JACCIC010000076.1 coordinate 1,705,082, forward strand.
CTTAGAAATATCTTTTCGACGAAGTGAAGAAAAACCTTTTTATTAAGTAACTTTATATATTCGTAGTTTATTTACTAACTAAGCAATATTTTCGCGTAGTTATTTTAAACTTGAATCAGCGATATTTGTTAGTTCTCCTCTACACCACTAGTGGGGCGTAGGCGCCAATAGTGGGTATCTACAATTTACCAACAGATATGATTTGCGGGCGCGTAGGCAACGCGTTTGGCCTTTAAATGGCTCGGAAAGATTTACGTACGCGGAATTATACGAGCCGAGATCCAGATTTCCTGATGTATAACACACATATTAGATACGCTCACGTGCGGCTCGTTCTAGGAAAATATTTGTTTCGAGCGCGTTGTCGGGCAGCGAGGGGAGAAAAAGCATCGGCGATGCACATGTGGTTTCCGCATGTGTCCTGGCACAGCGCTACTTCCTTGCACTTTATACTGCTGGCTCGTACCAACCTGCGCTTCGCTATTAGAATTCCTATAATATACAATCGTATCTATGTGTTTGTTCAGTTATGTAACCTTAAGGTCGTTAATATATTATTTTTCTCGACTTATTTATATTATATTCTATACTAGCACAAATATAATAACTAACGTAAAACTAAATCGTTTCAAAACATTAATTTTATTTCCAAAAAAAAATGATTAAGTACATCTTACAAGAAGAGCCTTTTCAACATTCGGTCACAGATTTCAATTAAATTTATCCACCTTCGTTCTTGATGTCGAAATCAACGGCTCATTGAGTTTAAGAACTAAGAGAATTTTAAGCTTTAGGATCAGCAGCTCCTGGAATCACCTATTTTAATATTCAAGATTCATCGAGCGACTAAAAAGGTTCTTAAAATCTGTGACCCGCATTTGGAAAACTCTTTTTGTAAGATATATTTAATCATTATATTTTCAATAAAATAAAGTCTTTTATAATTTATTGAGGTTCTCGGCGATTCTCTCTTTCCCTTCCTTCTAACGATGTAGTAACTGTATCTCACGTTTGTAAATCACTTTTGTTATATTTAGTTTATGTTTCTGAGAGCAAACAATGAGCTGCAAATGTATTTTTATGTAAATTGAACCATTAAAGTAAAACTTTCCGTGTATATGATTTTGTTGGCACGTAATTACATATTTTTAGCGTAAGGAAATTACGAATGGTCACTTACTGATCAAATTTAATAGGCTTTTTGACTCTCTATGAAAAATGATAGAGATCGTATCTGTTGTCGGACAATATTGAATAAATATAATTATATTATTCATTAATGAAAAAACAATAAGAAAAAGAAAAATAAATAAAATAATAAAATAAAAGAAATAAAATAAAATAACAAAAGAAAAATAAATAAATATAATAAATAATTCAGAATATAAAATAATTTATATATTTGACGTGCGCACTGTACGGAGGAGGAACTCAGACTAGACCAAGCATAGTCTGCCTATAGGTCTCCGACAAAGGGTACAATAAAAGTTTAGGTCAAGAGAACCTTTTCTTTCTTTCTCGCCTACGTTCATTGGAGAAACGTTGTAAATTACAACAATATCAAGACGGACATAACACAGCGGATATGTATGAAGTTAAAAAAATACAAAGTTTTTAAATTGCAGAGCATCAAAACATCCATTTGACATATATAAATATACACACAATTTACATAAACTTTACTTAATCTAAAAGATACCGCCAGAATCAATAAACTTTTACGGAAATTTTAACTCTATAATAGCCTAAAAGCAAATGGTATTCACATTTATTCGTAACATATGTATACATAAATAAATTTTATTTCGAATAATTGCTATACAGTGCGCTCTTACTTGGTAGGTCAGGAATGGCGCTTAATTATTTTTCCCGCACATACCACGTAATGGTCGTTTCGTCTGTAATAGAAAATTTTCTTTCAGACCATACGTATAGTTTATATACGTGTATATATAAATGCGGAGAGAGAGAGGGGGGGGGGGAGAGAGACAGAGTAAAGAAGAGGAATAGGATGGAAAGAAGAAGCATCGGGCCAGAAGGCAGCTGCGCCGCGCCTCGAAACCAAGCTGGAAACTGACCTGCACCTCGAGGTTTTATTATTCTGCACCGGCGCGCTTTCCATATACATATACATACGCATACTGTATAGATACATCGGAGCCCTACTGACGTGCCGAAGCGCCCGCGGCGCGAGTCGAAACGAGGGAGAGGAAAAGAGAGGTGAAAAGGGAGGTGGCAAGTGCGCAGCGCGAAGGCTATTCCGCCTCGAGACCGGCCGACCGACCGGCCGTCAGCCGAAAATATCCGCTGCGCGCATGCAGCGTCGTCGGGATGATCTTTCGATCTCGACGAAAAACCGTTAGAACCGGTCGCCCGCCTCTCCCCCTGCCCCTCCTCCCGCCTCGCCCCCGAGCGGAGCCGCGCCGATGCCGCAACCTTGGCTAGACCGCCGACGCCGCCGTCCGCCGCCCTCCCCGCGCGCTGCGGCGCACGCGCGGGGAGATTCCTTTCCTCGCGCGGCGTTCGCTCCAAAAAAGGATTATTCGCGGAGATAGGCCTCCCCCTCTCGCCCCCTCTCGCCCCCTCTCGCCCCTCGAAAGAGTCGCGCGCGGCTCGGCTCGGCCGCACTCGCGGTCCCTTTGATGTCTCTCGCGCGCGCGGCTTTCCGCCTCCCCGGCCCTCCGCGCCACCTACAGACCTCGCTCCGTCTCGCGAGCGCCCTCCGCGCAAAAATTATTATTCGCGATCTGCGAACGGCGACGGCGGCGGCGGCAGCGGCCCCGTCCTCGCGCGGCAGTCGCGGTCGTCGTGGCCGTCGCGCACCGGCTTTGTTCCGAGACGCGCGCGTCAGCGCTCGAGTGCGATTGCGCTGCATACGAACTGCTAGCTTGTTCTCCGAGTATCTCCCGTCTCTTCTCCCTCTCCCCCCCCTCTCCCTATCTATTCACCTATCTCCTTCGGACAGTCCCCTTGAGCGGTCTTGAAAAAAGCCTGGCCATCCTGCGATGCGCGTATGCAGAGGTGCGCGCGATTATGTATACCGTGTACCGCACACCGCACTCTTAATATATATATATACATACGCGACTCGCGCATCAACACCGACGACGCTATACATTGTTCTCTTTACATATATGCAGGCGTAATTCTGAATCGTAGCCACTGCAACGAGAAGTTTGTGCAATTTTCCCCTCGGGCAAGCCCTTTCCTCGTTGTCTCCGTTGCACTCTCGCCGCGGCGTTTTCAGTGTCGCATCGATTCTCGCGTTCACAATTTCTCCAGTAAAATTAATATAGAGAAGAACTTCTCACCAATTGACGCCGTTCATTTTGATCTTAATCGATTTTCACTCGGTGCGAGACGATCCTTTTCCGGTAACGATGAGTAATTTTAGCAAATATCACTTCTGTACCTTTGTCGACCAATTATGTCTAATATACGAAGCTTTAAAAAACTTTGCTTATTAATTAGTTAGGTTTTGAAGCTACTAAGATAATAATAATTAATCGTGGATTCTCGATAGTGCGAATATGCGCTATCTCAAGCAGTAGTTATCATCATCGGTCAACAATACACATATGAACATATTCCAATTGAATGAATTGAGTTTACCAGGAGCATCGTAATTTTTCACTAAGACAGAACAAAATCTTAATAATATTATGTGCGAATGGTCCGTGTTAAATGTATTTAACCTGCAATACAGACTAGTAAATACAGACCTACAAAGTGGGGCTGAGAATTCTTTCACGTTCGTACAACTTGAATGCTACGTTTGCGAGCTTTTCTATCGTCACATTTTATATATGATGCGCGCAGTTGCAAAGCGTCTGGAAGTCCTTCAAAGCTCTGGATCAGTTCTCGCTTATCGCACGGCTCGAACGTCAAAAAGTTCTCAGTAGCTCTGATTCTTTACATATATATATATATATATATATATATATATATATATATATATATATATATATAGTTATTTGATGTACACGTAGTACTCGTAAATATCGCTATTGAAACAACCGAAACATTCGAGCGGCTCGAACTTGACGTTCCCACTTTATTTGTTCTACAAAAAATTCGTACGTATCGTTGAGTTTTGCGCTTCGAAAAAGGACGGATTATTAAACAGCCCGAAATTTGAGCCGTTATTTTGAAAATTATTATACTCGAGAAGCTGGAGGAATTTCTTTGGTGCGTTCATTAATTTATTTGTATTGCGTTACATAATCGATAATTTAGTTAATTGCTCGAAATTACGCCTCTTTATTGCAGGGCACGAAGAAAAATTATAACGAGCCATTTTACCGTTCAAGCGAGATTGCAGAGAGAGGTTTTGCGTGTTTGCTTTTTCGGTTGTAAGAGAGGGAGAGCCAGTTTAGTGGTTTTCGCTACCGAAAATTCCGAACGTTTGTTCGAAACTATTTCCGGAAATTCCGTAATGACGGGTTTAACGATAAATAAAGAATACGAAATGCTCAGCACCTGTGTCCCCGCCTGCATCGATATAAGTGCTCTATTATTATCTCGATCGCTATAACGAGCTATAACAGAATCTGATAAAATCTCAATTCGTGATGCTTTTATCGGGGAGAACAGCGCATAAAATAATTCTTCCATTATATAGGTTACTTTTTCAGGCTCGTTCTCCACCGAGCTTTGTGTTTACACATTTATACTCCTCGCTTACGCAATCGTTAAACCAAAGTCTCCGTCCATAATACGCGAGCTGTAAAGAAATTTTAACGAGGATTAATATTTGCGCAAATGCGAGGTGCGAGGAGCGAGAGAGGGGGGGGGGAGGGGAGAAGACGACCGAGGGAGACGAGAGCGGGTCGGAGCCGAGGCGGACAAAAAGCCAGAAGCGGGAGAAGCGAGCCGATTGTCGATGCCACGCGTATATATGCGAGGCTCGCAAACGAGAATCGAAGAATCCTCCGCTTCGGGGCTGCTCCGTACGTGCGCGCGTCCTCGGAGGTGGAAAAGAGGAGGCCGCGCTCGCGCGTCGGGGAGAAAAAAGAAAGGAGGGGCGGGAGGGGGGAGGGAAAGGGCAGGCGCGCACGGCATGAGTCGTGGCAGCAATGGCAGCGGCGCGGCGCGCTGCAGCGGAGCTCGGACTGCTTTCAAAGCGAGAGAGAGAGAGAGAGAGAGAGGGAGAGGGAGAGGGAGAGGGAGATCGCGCCGGGCAACTTCCGCGACTTATGCGACTCGTGGCCGTAAAAACACCGCGGAATACGAAACGGCGCCGTCCACTGCATGCGAAATAAGCGTCGGCAGTGCGGAGCGTCTGCGTGTGCGCGCGTGTGTGCGCGTGTTAAGATGGTCGAGAGGAAAAAATGTCTTTCGGTATAGTCGTTGCACGCCCGACGCCCGAGACGCGCGCGGTCGCGCCGGGAGGCGGAAAAAAGCCGTGGCGGGCGGGTACACGGAGAGGCGGGGAGGTACGGAGGAGAAGAGAATGCGCTCGCGAGGACTAACAATACGTCAAAATCACGCCAAACATTCGCAGATATTCTTGGCTCGCGTGCTGCATCGCAATTTGTCCCTTCCTCCCTAGCGCGCGCGCACACACGCACGCCTTCCAACTCCCGCCAAAGCGCGTAACGAGAACCACGCTCATTGAAAAACCATAAATAACGGCGATCGTCGCGCCGCGCGCGGTTTTTCCTTCTTCCTTTTCATATACATCCATTATATATGTTATCTATGTATAGTATAATACACTCTATAATCCAGTCGCGACTTTGCCTTTTTATTCATTTGAACTAGCGTTGTATATATATATTTAAAAGTAGTAGTATTCTATTCTAAATGTCTCGTAGTCAAATTGTTTGCCTATAATGAAGCTGTACTATGCCTTGCGTTTTTCTCCAGCCTATGCTTTACGATAATTCTTTATGCTTACTTCCTATATCTTCTCATAATATTCGTTGATAGAGAGAGAGAGAGAGAGAGAGAGAGAGAGAGAGAGAGAGAGAGAGAGAATGAGAGAGAAGCAAGAATTTTAATTTTTATTTCGTCGGAAATACCTGCGAAATGTTATATTTTCGTGATCGAATGGTGTCGGTTAAGGAATGGATACGAAGAAATAGTCGTCCTTGCACTGATTAGTTAATCAAAATTCTGAGGAATATCCAATTTCTAAAGAGAAAAGTTAAAAAGAGATCCTATTTTTCCAAACAACTAAACACCTAATATATATTTAAAGATTGGAAAAATATATAATATTATAGAAGCAAAGTAAAGTTTCACAAATATTACTTTCACAGATGCGTCCTCGAAGCGATAATGGAATTTTCGCGACACAAGAGTTTTGCAAAAAGAAAAAATTCACGTAAAAGCATATAAGCTATGCTGAAGATACTCCTATATACAGAGTCCATATACGCATATTTATAAGTCACCGTTGTATAATTAATATATAGTACACAATCTGTCATATATATTTATATATAAACGTATATAGATCACAAAAATTCTGTAGTTTAATGGACACCAGTATGTAAGAGTTCGCACAAGGTCAAAGACACAGAGACAATAGTCTATAATCTTTCAGTCTGAAATGGAATTCACACGCGGTAATAAAGGATGTGCTAGACGGACAACGAAAATGGAAAAAAGGCTAAAATTTTATATATTCCGAGAAGAGAACGCGACTTTTAGATGGAATAATAAAGCGAGATTTCTATCTTGGTTTTACATACCATTATAAGGCATGCGAGCAACTCTGTATAAGAGGAACGGCGGCAATGCAGTGCCGCAGGAGTACATATGCCGATGCTGGATGCCGCGCGCGCGCGCGCGCGCACACACACACACACACACACACACACACATATATATTACGGGCGTCCGGAAAAACGGTTTTTCAGGGAATAAAATGCGAGGAATAAGCGATCGCTTATTGTAAATCCCCCCTCGTGGGACAGGTGTCTAATAAAGTGGAAAACTTATGGACTTTACCGGGAAAAAGGTGCGCCGCCGGGGTGAGGTCTAATATATATATATATATATATATATATATATATATATATATATATATATATATACATTCACCTTGAGATTTAAGAAGCTTAAAAAGCATTGAACGCCACGGGTTGCTTTCCCTCCTCCCGATATTATTCCCTCCCTGTGACTCTTCGCAACAGAATGCATAAACATTCCTCCCGAATGCTGCATGTATACATATATACATGTATGTATGTATATATGTGTGAGTGTGTGTATATATATAGAGACTCGGACGAAGAAAAAAATGAAGACGAGAGAGGAGAAAGAGCAAGGGAGAGAGTGAGAGAGAGAGAGAGAGAGAGAGAGAGAGAGAGAGAGAGAGAGAGAGAGATCGTGAGTAACGCACAGGAGGGTTGTAGATATTCGAGATACCAAAGGTATGGTGTTAGACTCAGGCCTATAGCAGGTGGATGCCGATGCGTCAGAGCTGCTGTGTTGCTATAGAGATGGAAGATATTTTTACCTTTATATATATATATATATATATATATATATGCACATTGAGGGGTTCGAGAAGAGGACAGCAGACCAACTCTCTGCGGGCGAACAGTCGCAGTATATGCCGAACTTGAATGGTCGACCGAACGATCCTTGCGCATGGTTATAATTTATTTATTGATTTAACTTATTTAAAATAATACGTTAGATTAGTCGTGTTGCTAAGACTTTTACCAAGACGTGTGTCTGTCACGATAACTTAATATTTCTGCTACCGAAACTTCGGATAGATATAGTTTGTAAAGTATGCTTAGCGAAAAAATGGAGTTTTGTTTCCTTTGTTTATTTATCTTTTTTTGTTAACATTCAGCTCGACAAACAACATCAGAGAGAGGGCGAAGAGCGTTTAACTGTGTTTATAAACAAACGTATGTCTTTGTTGTCGCCCAAGCGAACGGCTGATCTATATTACACACACGCACATATATATATATATATATATATATATATATATAAACAAGTATTACAATATTATAGTGTACGTGAAAGAATTTTAACGTTTTAATATTGGCTCGATAAAACGTATATATACGCTCTGTCCAAATCGTTCATCTCCCTCTGATGCTTCCATATAGTAGAGTACCAAGTTCTTTTCCTCTCGCGGATTATCTCGATGAAAGAACGCCCAGCTAACCGGCACCATCTATATGTGTACAGAAATTCGGATGATCGTGCAGTAAATTTGAACGTGCCCTCTTTCGCATTTGCCCGAGTGACGTTAATACCCAATTCATCATGCTCGCGCGTAGAAATGCCCAGGGTTACACCTCTTACGTATATTATATACAGTTTTATACTTTAATGCCTAGTAAAAGGATTATACTTCTAAGGTCTCTTTTTGTTCTCGTTTAATTGAAATGTTTATGCACGGTCTGGTGTTTTTCAGGCCGATCTGGACGATCGACCAATTCTTATCGCCGAAAGCATTTGCAATATGTATTTTCCTTTTTATCTTTACCTTATCAAAACTTTATTCAGAATTCTTCTGTAATTTCGTTTCATTCGACTTTACATATATAGTTCATATAACTTTTGCAATTTATATAAATTGCACTAAAATATGAAGATATACCATTTGTGTTTGTGCATTTGTTTTAATATTTTTATTTAGACGATTATAAATTTTTCAATATGCCGACACGTACGAGCAGGTGCGGGCACACGTATATACCTCACGCACGCACACGTATATTCAGGGCAAAAAATTTTTAAATATAAAAAATAATAACCAATTTAATATAACTGTTAGTAAATTACTTAATCTTAGTTGTAAACTTAAACGTACCCGTATGTAAACAGGTGAAGGATAATACAGGTCCGCAAAAAATGTGCGGCTCGAGCTCAGAAATGTGCACGCATTTTCTTACGTATACGCTTGAAACTGCTGAATTTAAATCCGCCATAAAAAATAGAACATTTCTCCGGTCCGTTTGAAACAAAACTATTGAGAAAAAGTTTTAAAACTGTTTAAGAATTACGTTAAATCTACAAAATTATAAGAAATGCACAATAGATCCGCAAAATAGTAGCCCGAAGTCGATTCGAAGTACAAGTTTTCTTACGTCATTCAAGCTGTTAAACCCAACTGTAGCACAAAAATAAGAATTTTCAATACCTATTTCTACAATATAACTTCAAGTAAACTTTTGTAGTTTATTTCATTTCACAATAAACAAAATTTTAATATATGTAAAAATGTATTGGGCCTTTTTTACTTAAAATTATCTGTTTTTATGATTTATCTCAATAATAGGGATTTTTATTAAAAAACGGAGAGCCAAAACTTCGTCACGGTTTCGTCACGGTTTCGGACATTTATGAGTGAATAAAATCATCTTTTTCTATGGTAGTCTTGACATTACATTACAAATGAAATATGAATTACAAAAATTATGCGAAAGAATCTTTCGGTTTCAGTGTAAAAAATCTTTACTGGAAACGTATCGTCAAGAACTATCGAGAGCTTAAGTTTGACATTCACTTTTATCGACGGCAAAAATTTATGACAATTGATCACAGCACGTTCATAGAAGAGTTAACTGGTTTCGAAAAATTTCGAATTCAATGTATTGTTCCTGCAATTGATTACATTGTGGTTTTGGTGACACAAACAATACTGCTTATAAAATGAACGTAAGTGTTTTGGACTTTTGAAAAAAACTCCTTTATTGATTTATTTGCATGAAATCAGCGAACGTCCGTCGAATTTTCTGGTCCCAAAAGGACTTGTAGATGGAAATTATGTATATTAAATATAATTTATAAAAGTTTCATTACTAACGATGAAATTTAAAAATAACGTACAAAAATCTCTACTGAAGATAAAGTATTCTAATTAATTATTCAAAAAGAGCTACGGACTATTTTTCTGAAATTTTCATAGCTTTAAAATTCCATCTGTCGTTAATATTACTACAAATGATATAATCGAGGGATCTTTTTCAAAGCTGAAATTCTCTCTATCTGAATTGTAAAATCGGCTCAACGGGCTAGTAATTTCGAGTATGGACAGTAATTTATTAATAAATAATTCACATACTTGAATTATTTACGAATTTATCGAAAGAAAAAATATTTTAAATTTGAAGAGAAAAAAATCTTTGCTTATGTACGTACCCATGAAAATCTGCCTAGAGTTTCACAATACACAGATCGATCCAGAACTTGCTATTTATTCATAACAATATTCTGAAATTTGCACGAAACATTCTTTTGCTGACATACTCTGACTGGTTGTAATCTTCCAGCCATCAAGTAGCAACATAAAATTTTAACACTAATAGTGCATTGGCCAATAACTTTTTAATCGATGTTTACTTTGGACCGTCGATGCTTCAAATTATACGTGTACGCAATATTTCTCAACGATCAAATATTAAACAGAAAAAATTATACCAAAGTTTCTCTCGATGGATGAGCCTATAATATAGTTGAAAAATGTCTAAAAGTCGAAAAAAGTGAAAGGCCTTGCGTAAGAATAAAGTTTGCGCAACTACATACCCCAAATCATCAGCGTCGAGATCGTTCGTCCATGCACCTCGCAAATCTATGCCTCTTTCGTGGTATATGTCGATCCGCTGTATTTACGACAGAGCGAGAGAGAGAGAGAGAGAGAGAGAGAGAGAGAGAGAGAGAGAGAGGAAGCAGTATATATATATATATATATATATATATATATATATATATATATATAAGAGAACACACGCGCATGTGCGGCTCCAATATTATAGAGTCCGGCCTAATCGACGCCCAGGCCTAATCGACGGTGGTCATTTTGCGATGATAATTATTGCGTATCCCCGGTGGCTCGGTCGCGCCGCGGTCCTCCCTCATTATTGGAATATTATAATAGCCGTTACCGCGCGGGTCTGAAACTCTGCGGCCGGCGCGGCGCCCGCGTATTCTGTATATAATAATAGGCCGGCGCGCCCGCGTGCTCGGTCCCCGGCGAAGAACGGCAGTGCCGTAACGCGACAATAGTCGCGCATAAAATAAAGAATAATTATTCGCTCGGTTTATCGTGGAACTAGAAATATATATTTTCCGTTTACATCGAGCGAAATATTTTCTCGACTATTCTTTCCATGAGAAATATAATTATTTTTTAAATTCAGATTGAAAATCATACCGTTCGATTGAAATAAATTGATCGTGATGGAAGATTGACTAAACTCTTTGCCGATATAAAGAAGAATACTACGAGGGCGATCCAGTATCGATTTATAGGTTCACGGGATAATTTGACGCTTTTATAAATTTTTAGACCACCGGTTCGACATTGCGAGGTTACCAAGTCCATCTTTACACCAAAAAAAATTTACTATAGTATTCGATTATTTTGATAAATAATTATGACATTCTAAAGATTATCTTTGATTTTTAAATTAAAGAAATGAAATTTCGTTATACAGAAATAAAAAAACATAATTGTTTACTCGCTTTGCAAATTTAGCGAGTTATAACTTACTGTTTGTCATTACTTAAATTTGCGACGCTAGCGTATTATGAAATAAATTTGAGAAATTTAGAACGAACCGCCGTTGTCGCGGAACCTAGTCCGAGAGTACACGCGCAATCTTTTTTTCGCCGTGCCGATTCGATGAGTTTAATATACCGAAAAGTGTACTATAACTACGCGTTTTTACGATTTTTTTTTCGGAAACATCGAGTAAGCTTTACTACGTAACCCAATTACTTTCAATAATTACATTTCAATTATAACGTTTTTTGGTCTCTAATACAGATTTTTTCGTAGAATTTCTAATTTCGAAAATAACTGCGGAAAACCGTATTCGATTTTTTACCATATAGATCGAGAGATAATCTGTCTACGTTTAGCGTCAGTCTTGTGCTTATATGTTTACTAGGATTTTCCGAAAGGTCCTATTTCAGTAACCAATAAATGAGCGAAATAATCTTCGAATTGTTTAAGTTATTCTTAAAATAATGGATTTTATGAAAAATATTATTGAATTTTATTGGATTACGTATACAAGATTTTTTATATTTTTCGAAAAAATTACGATTTCTGTCGAAACGTGGACTATAATCTCAAAGCGGCACCACGATCGAGCTACAAGTGAGTCCACAATATGTTGAATCTGCGGTCCCATAAAACATGTAGAAACGCAAAGTTACCTTGCGTGCACCTTCAAGTGAATTGATCAAGTACAATTATTTATATCCGATAGTAAAGAAGATACTTTTCTCGGCAAAATAGCGCACGATAAAAAGTACGGCGAAGCTATTGTACAATGAAGCACGCGAGACGGCAGAAAAGAGGCGCTGTAGGCTCGGAGATTGCGAGTGCAGTCTGGAACTGCAGTTACACAAAGCCATCCACGAGCGGTGTAATAAATATATATATATATATATATATATATATATATATATATATATATATGCATACGTATAGGGAACCGCCGCGATAACGCGCGCTCTCGACTCATTAGCATACGCGTTGCGCACGCTGCGACGGCCGTCGATCCGCGAATTCCGATCGCGTTCGCGCGCTCGAACGCGATTTTTATTACAAGCGGTTTCAAAGATTGAGCAAAGCTCATAGCCGCGTGGCTGCGCTGCCGCGCAGGCGTCTCAAAAGCGGAGGCTGCATGTTCAATGCTTGGCAAAAATTGCTCGAGCGTTTACGCGGCTCTATATATGCATAGGAATGTTTTGTAAGTTCTTGGTGCCGCGCTTATAATTGCAATAATTGGAGATAAATATAAGATAGGGGCCGTGATGGCTTTACCTGCGTTTATATGTATTACGTTGTTGTCTTTTATTTAAAATGTTGTCTAACAAGGGATCGTTTCCCATATATAATTACCGATTGCGTCCTATAACCTAAATACTGTTTAGATATATAATTTTTTTGCATAATGTATGTCTAAACGATACGATTATGATTATTATATCAAATTGTATGCCCGGACTAAAGTGCAGTTACAAAATAGTTTGTAAAATTACAAAAAGTACAGTAAATTTTTACTATCATACTATAACTATTAGAGTGAAGCAAACTGAAGTATTGACAGATAGTTAGTATAATGTATTAGCTTAATACTAACAAGTCAATTAAATTTTTTGGCCATATGATGTTATATTCTTTCAATGGGAATTATTTTACACGACGAACCGATGATGACAGTTATAATAAAATGAAATTCGTGCTGCAGATTGGAGGTTTATTGAACGTATCAGCTTTAATTAACTAAAAAAAGAGAGAAGCCAGTTTCTGTTTCAGGTAGTTCAAACTCGTAATTCTACATTCTTTTTCTCTTTGAATAGAAATTCAACGCGCAAGTTGTTCAAACACCCGCTACTTTTTTCACTATCAAAGCCTGCTTTTATTAATACGCAAAATAGTTGATTTGGAATATATATATAGGATTTGTCAATGTAGGATGATATAATTGTAACAGCTTATAGCGCGGACTCGCTGGTTGACCGATTTTTGACATGCTGCGTTAATTGTATTCACTAAATTATTTTCCATTACGTTACCAAAAAGTTATCGTGGTCCTTTGCAGATTGTCTTCGATGTACCACAATACACGATCGCTATTTCGCCCGATTCATCTCTAAATTCGCCATAATCCATAAGTTGGAAGAATTTATTTTAGACGATTTTTAGCCGCCGAAAATAGAATTGATAGTAAAAGCAGGGCCGGAAATAATACAGTTCAACGGGTATAACAATATAACAGGTCGATCGGTTCCGCGAGAAAGGCTCCTTGAATATATAGATATTTAACGACAATTTTTTTCATTTTAATAGAGAATTTGGACATATTCGAAACTTCGTCTCATAACGTGAACTTGATGTCCATGATAAAATGGAGAATTGCAATGAATATAATGGAGGGGAACTGTCGAAAACCGATTAACAAACGTAATGCTTATCACCGTGCAAAATACTATCTTCTCTATTGGCAAGCATAATATATTATATATATATGAATACCAAACAGTATGTGTTATGTTTATAAAGAATCTTTGCACTTAAAATCTATTTTTTAAATAGATTTTATCTTTTGGTTTTAAAAATTTTATCGTTGAATATGCAAAGTGTGAACTTTTATCCGTCAGATTGAATCTAATTTTTTTAACGTGAACATTAAAAAAAATTTAATTTTGAAAAATTTGAAAAACATTGAAAAAAAATTTAATTTCTTTAACGTGAACATTAAATGAAACATATTATGACAAATAATTGAAATTTTTCAACATTTCTGCGATATTTTCCAAAATTTATAGGCGATTTGCTAATTGAGACATCATTTTTTATATAGAATTAAAATTACAGTATTTGATATGTTATCAATGGTTTCCCTCGATCAACGTATGTTCTATTAAGAAGGAAAAAATACAAAATAACCGGATCTAGAAAAATCTTAAAAATTTGCGTCTTAGACCTCCTATAAAATATGGCAAAGCAATAATTGAAACAGTGAATAAATTATATTGAAAGTGAATAAATTATACTGCTAATGAACTATCCGAGCAGTACTCGTGGAAGAAAAATACATTGCACCCATAATATGGGAGTAGCAGCTTAAAAATCTCAAAGTTTTTTAAGCTTTAAGACGTATTGCTATTTTGCTGTTTCATTATGTCTACAGTCAAATTTTTCACGAAATGTTAGTACACTATAACATAAAATATGAATAAATTTTAGCCAGTATTGTACGGTCGCCAATCCAACAAAATAGCGACGTGTTTGTCGAAACTCGCCCATTTGTTTATATATTTACGCCACGGCTGGAATGCTCCTGTGATTCTTTCAAACACGTCACAGACTTGGTAACGCTTTGTAAATCTGGCGAATGATAATCTTGTATTAAAAGCTTACGATTTTTCTGTTTAGTGCTATACTCGCATATAATCTATTATGTTCAAAAAACGACGCGCTTTATCATCAAATAGAAATTATGACCCTACTTTCGTGACTAATAGGGTTGAAAAAATTCCACTGCCCATTTACAACCAAAAAAAATTCTTTTATTACCTGTATATCTCGTCATCTTGAAATAGATATAGAAAGTACGTATAAGCAAATAAATGATAACTCAATGAATGTGTATATATCAGGTTTCTTTAAAGCAAAAAATTAACTAAACCAGAAGCTCCCGTTTTTGAGCGCATAAGAAATATTTATTAAATATAAAATACTCCATCTTTGGGATAATGTAAATGCATTCATCCAAAAGAATCATCTGAAATTTAGCCATAATAAACGTGTAAAACAGGCAGACGTGTAGTTGAATTAAAATAATCCTATACCATAAGATTATATTGAAAAAAGGAACATTTCGAATTCTCTTTCTCTCTTCGCAAAAACCAACATTACGCGAATAAACGTCGTGTACTGGTGGCGCATTATATCGTCAAATATAAACAAGCGCGTGCACATCTGTCTTTGCGTTTAGCGTGTAAATGCACCTTGAAGAGATATATCATATAGCAGAACAGAGCACCGATATTGTACGTAGATGGGATCTCGGCACTGGATAAGAGACAATCGCGGTAATTTCTGCTGCGACTGGACTAATTTCTATTTTGTTTTCTCTTATATATATCATCTGGATAATATATTATCAGTAGCCCGTCAGACTATAACAGCGCATCCTATTAAAGAGGAGCCGCGGATCGTCTCGCAAGTTGTCATACGCGTGTTCCTTATATACTCTTGTCCACGTCCCTTGCATCGCCGCATACATATATATATATATATATATATATATATATATATATATATATGTATATATATGTATATATGTATATATGTATATGTGTATGTACACATGCTCCGCGTCCTTTCGAATACAATACACGAGAGGGAAGGCTCCGCGGATACCTGGCGTACTAGCTACCCCCTTTCCTCCAAGCGACCGAATAATGCTTACACACCGAGGAGTGCAGAGGCTCGCGGCGGTCCTCATATGTATGCATAATCTGATCTTCTGACGCGTACGCGTCATCTACCAAGGTA
The DNA here is from genome assembly GCA_018907035.1 of Sycobia sp. Sy_11. Classification (NCBI taxonomy): domain Eukaryota; kingdom Metazoa; phylum Arthropoda; class Insecta; order Hymenoptera; family Epichrysomallidae; genus Sycobia; species Sycobia sp. Sy_11. The sequence goes on from JACCIC010000076.1 coordinate 1,721,079, forward strand.
GATAATGCGCGGAATGATTTATATAAATGCGTGAGGTTGTATAAATATATTATATGCGCTGGGACGAAGATGCAACAATGGCGCGACCCGTCTCCACGTCCGATGCTGATGCGCTTAGAAATGAGCATTATTAACGCCCTGGTCATTTTTGACTACATATATATATATATATATATATATATATATATATATATATATATAATCGAGACGACATAATATATTCATACTTGAGGCGGACACATGCAGAATTGTGCGAAACTGTCGACTCTCTTTCGCGCAAAATCTTTTCTGCCGCGTCGCAAAATTATACCCACGTGGTCCCGCGGGCGATAGTGGCCAGACGGCGAGGGTTTGGCGAGGGGAGGCAGAGAGACGGAGCTCGCCTGTGCAGTATCTCTGCATTATTTATAATCCTCATTAGCCTTTAAATTTAAATGACTGATTAAAGGGGGGGCATGTATGCGCTTTAACGTTTATACGACCGAGAAGACAAATTCCTTTGTACATTTTTGTTTGACTCGATCGTGATCACGCGCTTGAAATACTGCAGTATAAACGTTTCCCCCTTTTTTCTTGCTTTGTATCGTTATTTATCCCGCCCCTCGCTCTTTCCCTGTCTGCCTGTCCTTCTTCCTATTGCGCGCTCTGACGATGCGCGTAGAAGAAATACAATCCGGCGGTCGAGCCACTCAGATGGGGGCTTGTGTAACCGATAATTAATCGCGCCATCGACTGGTTTATCAATTTTCTAACGCTTGAATTTGCGTTTTTTGCAGCGCCCATCCACGTAGACTTTATATATAGGCGAAGCTTTTCGCGAGATTTATCTGCTTTGCTTTTAATCGACACTTTTATACCTGCGATAAATGATTTTATGAATCGTGATCACCGCGTTATTGCAATATATTTCATAGGTTCTTTTAATTTATTTATAAGCTGGTTTAATTACTTTTCTAATTTTTTCAGCCTTCGTCGCTATGTTCGAATGTAAAATATCTATTTTCATTTTATTCATATTTTATTGTATTGTGTTAGGTATATAATGAAGTTATTTCTATAAAACAACATTTTACCATCGATTATCTTTATCCAGCAAACACCAATCAAATAATTATTTTAAATCCCAAGAATCTTTTTTCACAAAGTATGTAAATAAATTTTACAAATGCGTTTGAAGTTTTTCACGTTCAAAGGACTACGAGATCGTAGATAATAAAGTTGAATTGTAAAGTTAATTATAAATGCCACATTTTCTTTATTTAGTATATTTTAATAAAATAGTTTATGTAACATAGTTTAATTTAAATGAATAAATAATCATATTTGAATTATCTTGACTTAAAATAGCTCAAACCGTATACAAGAATGTGTGTCTAGCATATGCAAAATTTAGCATATGCAAAAAATTAATACAAAACAAGAAGGAAAAATAAAATCTTTATGAACTATAAATAAAAATTTATGAACTATATTTTCTAAATTTTTCAATGTATGGAGGTTATCCTCATTCTGAAATAGCTAAAGGATGATCGAACAAATCGGATTAGATGGAGATAAGAAAAGTTTTCGTAAAAGATCGGCTTATTTTTGTTTGCCTGTTCAATTCATATATAGTATACACTCTGTGTCGAATTGAAATTCAAAATAACACATTTTAAAAGAAGTGTGGAAATTTATCTTTACCGCCTGGGCTAATTTACTATACCAATCGATGCGTGATCGGTACAGTAAAAAAAATAAAATTTAACCAACTCCGTAGCGTTGAACTATATTTTTACAACGCGAAACACGTGAGTGGTGTTGAACTGTTTAAATCGTAAAAATGTAATTGTCCGTAATGGTAACGTTAAATAGTACAACTCCATCGATAGTACACCATATAATTTTGCGCAAACAGTACTGAACGTTTGACTTATGGCTCGAAGACGCAACTTTAACAGAGAGGACTCGCGTTGTATTCCATTTTATTGCCGTCCGAATTGAATGCTATGCAAAAAGTGGAACGTTCTTAAGAACCATATGTCCTTGTTTTCTCACAAAATATTGAAGAACAAAAGGCTGCAGCATACATGATATATATATACACGGTACTTTTCGTATCTCTTGTCAGCTGTTTTAACGGTTACACTGCACCGTGCTCTAGGACACCAAATATTTGTAAAGAAAAATAGGCTGCTTATAAGCCCGATGGCGACAAAAATCAAATTTTTTCATGGACCGTTCAAGTGCCTCTATTTACTTTGCATTCATTTGTGATTATTTTACACAGTTTATTAAATCAAGTTCGGACTCAGACGTATATTTATATAGATCTTTACGTATACGTAACATATTAATTCGTCATTATTACTTCTACACTTTACCACAATTAAAAGTATATTAAATAGTAAGAATAATATAACGATCATTGGAAAAGCTTACAAATAACTGCCAATTACTGTTCCGTGTACGTATTGACGTGACGGATCGCCGCACGAGTATATTCCCCATATATGGAATTTTCAACGCGACTCACTACATCAAAGTCGTATTCTCGAAACTAATTCGCTTTTAAAATAAGTCGCTCCCCTCAGCAAGTTTCTCGCATTTATATATATATATATATATATATATATATATATATATATATATATATATATAGAAAGAGAGAGAGAGAGAGAGAGAGAGAGAGAGAGAGAGAGAGAGAGAGAGAGCTGCACTACCGAGCGACGACGTAGACGCCACACGAGATTATCTCCCGCTCGCGGCTCAATCGTTAAAGTGCCCGCGCGGAGAAATGAATAAATCATTGAGCAGTGCGCGCGGAGCTGTTCGTCCATAACAGAAGGTATATTATAGCGTCGGTAGTCACAACTGCATCATGGCTCGTTCTATATATATATATATATATATATATACATATATAGGTATGTATGCCCGCTGCTGCAGCCACATCTATATAACGATAACGACAATGTCTCGGCTCCGCGAGCGCGCGCACACATAATATGCCTATGCCTGTTGCTCGCGTACTGCTGCATCAGCTTCCGCGCGTGGGAGGTGGGTGCGGGGCTCCAAAGAATAAGTAATTGTTTTGAAACAGGCTTACCCTCCACTCCTCCCACCCCTTCCGACCGTTCCTTTGCCATACTCCGATGGAGCCCGCGTTAAGAGTCCTTGCGTGGGACGTGTGAAAGGAGTTCGTGCATGGGCTATGGTATTATTTGCGCGCCCGCGCGTGTGTATATGTATGTGTGTAACGTGCCTATATTATTCACCTCATAGGATACTCTCGCAGGTATATATGCATTGCCTGAATTTTGATAAAATAATCATGCTACGCAATATTTCGAGAATACAGAGATCAATACATAGATACGTATAGATATATGTTAATAGAAATTCACACCCATACCGATCAACGTATTGAAAGTAGTCATCCCTTAAATATATGCATACATAAACTTTAAAACTCGTCTGTTATATAAATTCTAAATATCATTAAGGATGGTAATGAAGGTGCCTCTTGATTACAAATCACAGCGGAAAACTTTCACCTTGCTGGGTAAAAGGTTAGAATAAAGATGCTTCAAATACTTCGTCAGATGCATGCCGGCGATTTTATACATTAGTACTGTCATTGAATAATGTAACTTAGAATTAGTACGCATTCAGTCCAGACAAATTCTGAAATTGGTTAATGGTCGTCCGGTGAGAGGTCCTTAGTATTTCGTAAGCAGCAATTCTATAACGCTTCTAATTTCTTGCAAAGTATCCAGCATTACTAATGGACAATAATCCAAGTAAAAAAATAGGAATTTTTCAGCTACGTACTCGCGTAAAATCTGTGTTATAAATTCCAAATATAGCTAATAGCTTATCATATATATTTGAATAGTCCAGTATATTACGTAAGTTGTTAATGTTCAAATGAAAGAAAGAAGACCTGGTAAGAAGGCACAACTATAACCCCTGTCTATATGATACTCAAATTTCTTCCTTGTCAATGTGTCTTCTCCTCGAAACAAACATTAGATTGCTTTCAAGAATATATAAGTCAACTCAAAAAATAATCATCCAGGAAAATCTGAGAAAGCGAAATTATACCAAGTGTCTTATTGGCGTCAAACTGCAAGAACATTTTGTTTTGCTTATTTTCTAGATCTCATCTAATATAGCCGACATCGGTCTAAAATCCGATACAAGAATGGTGCATTTTAGTATGGTGCAGGTTTTTTTTCTAGAGATTAGGAAAGAAATCTTCAGATGTAAAAAACTATTATATATAGTTATATATAGTTTCATTAAATATAGTTTCATTAAAAATTCAGAATGACATCGCTCCCTGTATCTGTGATGAGAAATGTCATATTGCGAGTATTTTGCGGTTAATATTAATTTTTCCTAACATAACACCCTGCTCAAAAGCAGACAAAAGTATCATTTTACAATCAGCATCCTTATCTCGAGGAGAAATGAATCCTCCAACATATACTTGATTGTGTCCTTTATAATAAAATCATTGAGTTTCTCCTCACAATCAGAAAGGAGATCCAGACTACGTAACTTTTGTCAAACTGAGATCTGGTCTAAAGCATCTAGCAAGCGATTTTATAAATAAGTAGTTCTCAATATCTGTATTAAATTGTCTATCTGTTTTCTAAACCATACAAATAGATCTAATAATAATGAACCCTGTGTTCTAATATATCGGTGAATACCCGGGCAGAAAATCGTGTTGGATGGCTTATATATATATATATATATATATATATATATATATATATATATATATATGCAATGTACGTACCGAGGAACCGCAGCCTCGAGTTAAGGCCGATTAGACACGCTATCCATAAGATTTTTCGTTTACTGGCACTATAAAAGACGCACTTTCGCAAAGATAATGCTAAAGAGAAATATATATATATATATATATATATATATATATATATATATATATAGCCAGAGAGAGAGAGAGAGAGAGAGTCAAGTAGCGAGTGAGAGAAGTGGAGGAAGGGGAATAATAGCTGTATAGAGTGCGCGTGGGACGCTGTGGTTTCAGAAATAAAAGGGAGATTTCAAATTTGTGCGCGCGAGCGTGTGTGTGCCAGTGTGCCCCGAGGTCGTCGGGATACATTTTTTCTATTACAAAATTGTATATGATTCGACTAGAAATCTACAAAAAAATGTTTCAACTAAAAGCAATTCTACATATAATAATAATTTGAACATGAAAAGTTCCGCAATCATTATGAATATATTATTTACTAAAACATTAAAGTCAATCATTATTTATTTTTCATTTGAATATAGTTAGAATAAAAATTGAATAGAATAACTTACGCTGCATGCTTATATATATATATATATATATATATATATATATATATATATATATATATATTTAATGATTCCATTATTTTATCCAATGATGGCTAATAAATTTAATTGAATATATATTTTGACTTTATTATTAAACGTCTTTAAATGTACAGCTCTAATACATTAAAACTAATAAACAATACATATTATTACTTTGTGTTATCTGAATTAATAATTGTCAGTAATATATTTATCAGTAGTACTATAAGTCTCAGGCTAAATATAATTCATATTATATTCTATGAAGATATCTCATATATGCACATTACTAAACAAAACTTTTTATTAATATTAATTAATTCATTAATTAATTCAATTTCATAATTATTATGTTTGTTATAAACATAAAAATCCTAATGCGTTTTATTTCTGTAAAAACGACTTTTGAGAGCCCCGATTTATTCCTCTTTTATATTGTCGAGCATTTTTCTACAACGGCTTCTGTCGTAGATTCTTGTATAATATCATGTGTATAATATAATATGTGAATTTTTTTGATTTTTAATTTTCTATTGCTATTGATATTTTTAAAATCTGATTTATATTTATCTATATATTCTTGTACTTGTCCGGATTTTTCGACGTTGAATTTCATTAAATTACGTAAATATGTAGTTTTTTAAAAGAACTGGCGTTATGGATTATTTTCGAGGTTTCAAATGAGCTTGGATTATTTACTTAAATATACTATCTTCAGAAGATTCTTTATACTCTAAATTTATAATTTACAATCCTAATGGGTATGGGTAACTTAATTATTACACTTAGTAATTTGTTAATCATTGAAAATATGTTTTTATATTTTTCGTTAATTGGTGTGTTTACTTCGCAGTATTTTCATATATAAAACAAGGTACTCTATTTTTGTTGCTTAATTCGAAAATATATATTTATCTACAAGCTTTCTTTACGATAAATAATGATCATATATTGCCCCTTATTTTTATAAATTTATATCTCAAGAAAGGATTTTTTCTTGCTTTTCTCAATATTTCCCGTTCGAGCAGTGATGTATCTTTGAAACTCGACATATCAGCAGAACCTGCTCGTACTCGTATACGCTTCGGCTCCCCTATATTCTCGATTCCAATAATATTTTATAAAATTGAATACGCTTTCCATTTGTGCAGTAGAGTCAGCATTTTCGCACTTTTGTATAAAAAACGTTAACAATAGGAAACTTTAATAATAACGATCGTTACGGTTTGCCCGCATTCTTGACGCTTTTCAATGCAGAACATGGGTATTATAAGAGTCGTCAGAAAATATTCAATAAAAGGACCCGTTTGAATCGGAGAACATTATACTAAGAGGCCTTGCAGAAAATTCGAAGTAGTACAAAGTAATTCGAAATTGATTTAATTTTATTTCGATGAAGTTTCGTTATTAAAATAATAAAGATTTTCAACATTTTTCCATTGTGCAGCGGGTACCGATATTGCGTATCCGTCCAATAATATATTCCTTGCTGTGTACAAGATACCGAGCCGAAAACCCGTGCTCATTGTTGAAAAAATTTCGATGCAATAGCGCGGGAGAGAAAGAGGGCGGTCGAGGTATGGGACGAGAGGTTTAGACGAGGGCAACAGCGACGAACCGCGCACATACGCGGTTCTCTCCTCCCCCGTCCAGGGTATATATGTAGGGAGAGAGAGAGAGAGAGAGAGAGGGATCGCGATTTCTCGACAATGGAAGATTATTAGCATTGGCTCAGCCGAGTGCACTTGGCTGATATTGGCCACTCGAGAGCCGGCATATTGTAATCACGCGGATATATTGTCCTCTCTCCTCCCTTACTCTACCTCCCGGCGCTCGCGTTCCTCGTGATTTTTTCTCCTCCCTTTCGTTTTCCATCTTTCTCGCCTTCGCTCATCCCTCTGCATGGATATGTTCGTCCCTTTTGCCCCTCTCCCTCTTTCTCCTCCTTTCAACTCTTCGAACCCCAGTTTCTAAACTCTCTATAACCATATATGCTTGTTCACCTTCCCACATTATTCCCCCCATCCTTCATCTTTCCATCCATCGTGATACGCTATTTTTCCACTTTTTCTATACATCTCGTTCATTCGTTCGTTCGATTTCCCCTTCTCCCCCCCTCTCTCTCTCTTTCTCTACTATTCCGTATTTCTCCTCATTTTCCTCTCCATCTCTCATTCCTTTACCCCGATAACTCGATAATATTATCCACGAAAACCGCTCGCGATGTGCTTGCCCAGTCAGGAGCCACTTGTGCGAGCAAATAATCAGTTATCGGTAAATCGATTTGATTTTTCAAGAATATGTTTATGGAGCCTGCCGAGTTCAAGTATTTTTACAATAATAATTTGTCGATATAACTGGCTGGCCGATGTATTTGTTAAAAAGTTACGAAGCTTAAAAAACAATAAATCTGTCCAAATATGTATCTTGTACTATATTGTAATGTTTTTATTCTTTAAAATTATAATAAATAAAAATAGATCATTATTATTAGGCAGTTATTTTTGTATACTTCAACTATGTAAACCACTAAGCCTACACTATAACATTATATTGCAATTAAGAATAATTATATACACAAAATTTGTAAATATTAGCTTTATATTTAGCTTTATATAATAATTGAAACATTTTTTATTTTTAACAAATGAGATATTAAAATAATGATCAGACTGTCCTTGTTTATTATCACCCCGAAAGAATTGAAATAAAACTTATTACTAAAAATAAATTAGTTAAAAATAAAAATAATAAAATAATGAAAATAATAAACTATATTTAAGTTAGTAAAGGACAACCTGACTGTCCCCACCACTGTAAATTTAACTTTTCCTGTGTCGTCCGACGTTTCGAAGCCCTATGGTTCATCCTGATGAACTAAATTGAGGATGAACTGAAAACTAAACTAAGCTTCAGTTTTTCACACAAAAACAATTGTTGTAGATTTAAATAAATATTATTAGGCAGTTATTTTTGTATACTTCAACTATGTAAACCACTAAGCCTACACTATAACATTATATTGCAATTAAGAATAATTATATACACAAAATTTGTAAATATTAGCTTTATATTTAGCTTTATATAATAATTGAAATATTTTTTATTTTTAACAAATGAGATATTAAAATTGATGATATGTTTATCGAATTTTGTTTCATATACTTTTAAGAAATTAAATTTGTTACATTTTATTTTATGATTCAGTCAATTTAAATAAATTATTTATGATAATTAATAATGTTTTTTAAATTAAACAAATATCGTTTCGATTGAATAAATTGATACATGTAAATGTATATTTTTTATAATGAAGAAAGTTGTTTATATTATACAAATATATCGTCATTTGAATTTGAACAAATTAAATGCGCCCAGAATCTAAAGCGGTTAGATTATTTTTCCGAAATTCTTTGTTGCTTTAATGCATAACTCGAATACAAATGTAATGAAAGTAGAGAGAGAGAAAGAGAGAGAGAGATGGAGGAGGAGAGCGAACCAAACGACGAAGAAAGCTTTGACGACTGGAATGAGCGAAGGGAAAGTATGACGAGAAGATACTTCCTGCATATATGGATGACACAAATGTCGTTACAGAAAAGATCCATTAAGAATCAGTCATATCCGTTCGCTCGCGGAAGTCGTTCGACGACGAGAATTGCATCATGCGCGCCAACACCGAAGCATGCGACTCGCTTCCGTGTCTTACGTGGTGCGCATTGCAGACGACGCGAGCGCTCCTAAAAACAAAGGTTGCGTCTGCGCTGCACAACAGTAGATCATATATATTATATAAAGCCAGATAAAGCGCGTTGGCTTCTGCAAGAGCGCTCCTGGAAAAACTGAGAGGCGTGCGCTTCCATTGTTACTCAGGTCTCGTGGGCTAGACGGATTTTCAAACGTTGCCACATCTGCCGATCTTTTTCAATAGACCATTGTGCACCGCTTTAATAACAGTTATTTTTTAACAGTAAATAATCATAATAGATGAACTATTGCCGTGTATTCATTTCTTTCTAAACATTTGCCGGTCTTATTATTGTTTTTTTACATAGGTAATATGCACTAAATTCGTTCTTGTTTGATCAGCAAATTCCTTACTTTATTGTTTCAGCGGGTAGTGATTAATCGTTAATATCCATTAATCAATCAATATCTATTTGAAGAATAACATAAAAATGTTGGAAATAAGTAAAGCTCGTAATAAAGTGAATGCCGGCACGTGCATTCAAAAAAGAATTTTATACTTTACGAATAGGAAAAAAATGCCGAAAGACAGCGTTAATATGCTTCAATTAAAATCCCATTTTGACAAGACGAAGCTCCTTCTGCATTATATTTCATCATTGGTACAGCCAAACTTGATTATCTAAGGTGGTTTATTATTTATTTTTTTATCTCATAGACCTAATTTAAATGAAGTAAAAGTCGACTTACAAACACAAAACTCGAAAAATCATGCTAAAGTTCCGATTCTAAGGTTGGCGTGTTGAAAACATAACTCTACATCTAAATAATTAAAGGTTTATATACGGATAAAATAATTATTTAAATTGATATATAGTAAACCCTTGAAAATGAATGAAAATAATACAGGTTCTTTTCAACGTACGTACTAATGCAGCTTAAATAAAAGAAATTTATCTGAGTAATTTAATCAACTTGGAAGTTGATATTTTCATAAAGGACTACTATTTACCATGCCTGTTACAAAGTCATTATATCAGCACACCTTATAAAATCTAATCGAATAGTAACACAGCCTATAAATCTTTCTTATTCAATCAATGATATAAAACCCGAAATCTCGAAAGCTGAGCAATGTCTAGGCCAATCTTGTAATACCTGTACTAGACGATTATTTTCAGCAGCAGTTGTGTCGATCCAGTTAGCAGATTGGAGTGACACGTTTCGTATAGTTTACTCGAATTACAAGTTTACTTAAAAGTGATCTAATGTATAAGCCATCAAGTTTAGCGATAACATCGAAGCTTTAGCTTTATATCATCCGTCTAAAAATTACTTCATTCGGACGTTTTGATTGGGAATCATCATACAGGATTATACCCTTCAAGGTACCGACAAAACTACGCTCAACATTCAAAAATACATCTCTCTTTTATATTCAGTAAATACTAATTAGTGCAATTTGTTGCATTTCTAAGAAAACAGCGGAATTTTCATTGACAAAGTTGAATAAAATGAATATACAATTGTTCGTCTGCACCAGAATTTCCATATACATTGTGGGTATGAATATAAAGAAATAGTCATCGATTTGGGATTATGAAAACTTCTCTCTTTTACAACGGTTCGTTTGTTCCTGATGGAAAAGAATAAAAATACCGAGATTACATTCTCAAAAGATAGGACCAAATTGACTTTTACTTTCTCCAACTCGACACATTATAGATGATAGTGGAAAACTGGGACAAGCTCTGTGAAATTTCTGCTTATAAAATTTTTTTTTTCTGAGAAGAGCTATCATTAATTTTGATAGGAATAATGAGACGTCTGAATCTTCCCTCTTTCTCACCCAATATTCATCGCCATAACCCGTGCAGAAATATACTCGACATATCCCTAGTTCGGGTTAGAACCTAGTCAGTATTACTGGTGATTTTCTCATGTAAGTAAATCTCGCCAGATCCGAGTTAGATTTCCCTTCGATCATCTAATAATCGTCTTATATTAATTATTACTTTCTCAACTTTATTCAGATTTACTTATTTTTTATTGATGTTAGAAAGAAATACCTGTTTTCTATAGTCACAATTTTACAAGTAGAAAACTTAAGGAAATTATCAGGCTTTCTATCTTGGATCTAGTCAGATTTCCTTAACTTCTTCCTATTTTAGAAAGAATGGCGTTTTTCTAGGTGGAATCTGCCAAGTAGGAGATTTCAGGAAATGGTTAGACTTTCTAATTTGATTCTAGTTAAATTTCCCCAACTTTTTCTAATATTGGAAAGAACGATTCTAGTCAAGACCATATCAGTATGAAAATTATGTGCGTGCGTGTGTGCACTATTATTATATGATCTTAAGTGGTGTACGGTCGTATGCAAAGTATAATATAGCAATCGCATATTGCGTTTTAGCATAGTGAATAATGCGTTAGCTTGCAAATCGTAGGGTCGTGGGTTTATACTCAGCGGAGGTCGGAATTTTTTTCATCTAAATAAAATAATTTATATGTTCGACGGAAGTGTTTAATATTCAAATTTACAATAATTAGTGTATAAAAAATATATTAATAATTATTAATTGTTAATTGTAAATCGTAATACGTAGTAATGCATATAGAAAATAATTTATAAATTCTAATGAAATGGTATGCGTTACCTAAATACGTAAATATATTTTTTATTTTAAATAAATAAATATTAAAGAGTCAAAAAATTATTGACTTGATCGAGGAAACAAAATTAGAATAATTTATAAATCGTCTTAATTCCTAGATTTTCTAACTAGATTCTGTGTCGTTTCTAACTTGAAAGACCTACCAGAATCTAAGCTCGTTCCTTGTATAAAATGTCATAAAAGTGGGATAAATCGGAACTAGGATCAGACTAGATTTCCCTTCTGGATCCGAAATTTTAATAACGAAAACTAACCCGATACGAGTTAGATTCGAGAATGAATTTCTACACGGGAAGTAATACAATTGATATATATTTAAATAATAAAAACTGGAGCCTTCTCATTTCTTTCCTATTCATAGAGCGTTCTTCAAAGTCAAAAGTCAACGGAAACTGGAACATAAAATAATCTCTACATTCTTGAAATTAAAGAAAAATACAATACAGAGATTTCTCTAAACAAGTCGATAAAACTTTGTTGGATTTCTCCTCGTATAGGTGAAATTGTCTGTAATGAGATAGCCGATAATATTGCGGAAACTGCTACAGAATTTGCTAGTTCTAGATGCTATACATGTGTCATATATTGATTGCTATGAACAATAACGTATAATATGATGATAAATGGGAAGAAAGAAACGACCTCCATTAATTTGATATCAAGAAAAACAACTCTTTGGCTTACGAATAAAAACTTGAATTATTATAATTCAAGTTTATATTCTTTGATTAAATAATATAATTGAACTAAATAATATTACAATTCAGGAGGCTCTCTTTCTCGTATATATATCAGAAACGATTCCAAATGTAAATATGATTTTACAAGAGAAGATCTTGATCGTGTTGCGTACAACAGCGCAGATCATACGACGCGTAAAGAGGGAAACTACTTTGTAATCTAAAGAAGCTAGGCTTCCACTTTTCATTAGAGCTTAATTATTATAATATATACTGAATTATTTATAAACCACACATCAAAGCACACCTAAATGTAGTATACTTTTTGGAAATATACAATATTTTTATTTAAAATACAATTAAATAATTAAAAATGTTGGTTACGCGAATCTTTAAGAATAAAGATTAAGAATGGTTTCTCTATTAAATAATCTCTCTGTTTGCAAATCTTAATTATCTATAGATTAAAACAAATAAAATATCGTAGTGGATCAATTTGTGCTTTCAGGCAGCACTATACATTTACCAAACGTCTTTAAAACAAGAATGCGTTATCCGTATTCACTTTAGTTCAGATGGACGGACTATCGATTGCTCACGGTCAAACTAACTTCTATTCTATACTTTACGGGCATTTTGGTAAAAGATGCTGTTTAATTTTGGAAAACAATTCAGTCACGGTAAAATCTTAAACAATAATGAAGATTTAAAAATTTCTTAAATAATTCATATGCAATTATAAATACATAGACACTATAGGTACTTGTATTTATAGCGCTGTTGATATTGTTTGATATAAAACCATCATTAGTTATCTATAAAGAAACATAACTACAGAATGTCGCGAAATTATTTTTCATTGAGTATTTTCTGAGGCTTCAACGCGACGATTAGGCGTGGATTTGAGACCAACACGGTGACGATATATCCTTCTTGAGTAGGCAATATATTATATTTCTTATTTAATATAAGAAGCATTATCTTACATTAGTTTTAAATTGACGTGTATTTCTTAATTTCTCGCTTTTAGATCTTGAAGGAGGTCAGTGAAGCCAGGAGCGAGCAGCTAACGGAATTGGAGGGGCTCTTTTCTATTTTGCAGCAGGAGCGTCGACTCGACGGTTTCGATGCCCCAAAGACGACTCGGTAAGTAAATAAAATACGTCCAATTTTATAAACTTTAGTTTTTTTAAATACTTTCTATCTTTTCAAAAGCATTATATTTTCTAGAATAATGAGCAATCAGATTATTGTATTTTTCTAAAAAATGCGTTCTGAATAATATCTATTAGGGTAAATAACGTTTAATGCATTTTATTATTTTCACTGATTTCTCAAATATCATTTCAAGCATAATGATTATTAGTACTTTATAGTTAGAGGTTAGAAACGTTTAATGAAATTATCCAATACGTAAGTAAATAAAACAAATCGACTGCTAAGTCATTTTTTCAATCCATAACTGGAATTTCTTAGGTCAATTCAAAGACTGTTAATCAAGGTATATAATAATGATCAATTGATGCTCGGAAGATAAGACCGAAACATTTAGCAGACTTTAAAGATCTTTGTGCAATTACTTGTTTTGTAGAATCAGGAGGAGATAACCTTGTGTGCAGACAAGGAAGGGGTAAAACAAACTAAGAAAGGGAGAGAGAAAGAAGGGAGTGATAAACGCAAAGAGAATTCGAGAAGGCGATAAGTCTCAGGGCGTCGCTAATTATCGGTAATTATGCGCTTCGTGGGCGGGTAATTAGGATTTATGTGCATCACGATAATCCAACGACAGAGGAAAAATAGAGGCGAAAAAGCGGGGGCTGAAAACTCGCGAGCTCGTGCGCAAGTCAATGCGCCGATAGTTTTGCATTTACTCGTTATTTATACGCATGAATCATGCGAACGCGGGTCAAGTATAAATGTATCACGCATAAATGTATTTAGTAACGTGCGAGAATGTAATGTCTGGCTAATAATTCTCTTTGAAAGTGGAATTTCAAAGCATATCGAAGAAAACGAAAAAGCTACTGTTGTCTGATAAAACGAAGTAATATTTTAAAACCGAAATTGTTTTCGCGCACGTTTTTCTGTCGTTTATATTTGATCGATTGAAGTGTCAATACTCACTCTTTACTTATAGTTAATATCCCGAGGGGCTGTTTTTCGAAGCAAGAATCTGACAGTTCGCAGGACTTTGGAAAAAAATTTTGACAAAACAATCGACACTCATAAATTTTTTCCGATAAATCAAAATTGACTGCTACGATAAGACAAGTAAGGAAGACATAAAAAATCGTCTTTGTATTGGAATATAAATAAGAAAAGGTCGTGTACGTACTGGAATAGTCGTCAAGATCGCTGAATGCAAATTCAATAGAAAATGTTTGTGTAGTCGTGCAATTCAAGCCAAGAGAAAAAAAGGCGCAGGCCGTCGGGCGGTTTTTAATTAAAAATAATTTCGAGTAAATCAATTTAAGAGTCAACTAACGATCTGGGTATTTGCACGTATTAGCGAGGTTGCCGTACTGGTAAGTGTAGCGAGGCGGTAGTTTACTCAAACAGTCCAGGACTAGCGTCTCCGTTAATTATTTTATGTGGTGTTCCTGCATATCAGGCCCTGTTCTTCTAAAACTGGTGTTTCAATAAATTTCTACTCCAGTTATTTCCATAGATGTCATTCATATGTAAATTATTGATTTAATATTACACGGAAAAATCTTCGCTGTTGTTACCTGGCCGTGTCAGCTTCCAATAACAAATCGCTATATTCGTTTATAAGTACACAGCCGAAATCTACGCCAAATTTACAGGAACGGTCCGGGGAATTTATATTGGGAACTGAAATTGTTGCTACGATCGCTGGTTGTGAAATGTCGAACCAAAGGTAGCCGGATAGCCAACACGCGGTCTGGAATAGTAAAGTAATTGCATTTATGTATTTTTAATTATAAAATCATTTCTATGGAAGTCGAAGATTTCGTAGTACATTGTAAAACATGCCATGAAGAATTCTAGTATTAGTTTTCCTCGCTTCCAGAGAGTAAACGACGTTTTATGACTGGTCTATAACGTCTGAACGCTTGTGTGCAACATTATCTCTGGTGGATTAAGCAGCCGTAAAGCTAACCGTACCGGTATCTCCTAATGTTGAAGTTTTCTCGCATTTAACAATAAAAAATGGCTTTGAATAACATTACGCACTCAATAAATTTACGTTGGTCTCGATCGATATCACTGATATATCATTATAATTACCACTAATAATCATCATTAAATTATTGTATTTATATCGTTCTTGATGCGCGCACGTAATCTAGCCTCTCGTGTTACAGTTGAACGTCGGCGGATATTCGTATACATGTTTCGTCAACTCGTATCGCATCTACGCGATTTGTCTGCTTAAATACAACACATCCTCGTTTGGCGCATATTCTAAACGTTTAGGAAAAATTTATTTCGAAAAGACCAGAAATTTACTAATAACGGAAGTCGTTGAACATGTTCTTAATAATAATGCTTCACAAGTTCTATATATTATTTAATAATACGCAGACCGTGTGTAATACCGATAAATAATTTTTGACTCTCGCTATAATCGCGCTCTTGCGTCAAACGTAAATGTCCAGCTGGCCCTCCTCGCCGTTCAATTCGTCGATCACTACGTGCGCATGTGCATATCGAAAAGAAATCCGCGGAAACGCGCCGTGCGCGGGCTGCAGCTAATTCGCGCTCGGCCGAGCTCGACCCCGCGCGGATCGCGGGATGCAGTGCTGTATCGGGGAAAACCGTCGCGTAAAATCGCGCCGATAAGGGCGCAATAATGGGCCGATAAAAGGAGAAGCCGATGCGCTGAAACCCGCGTAAATCCGGGGCGGGCGCGCGGGCTCCTACTTTTATTGCGCGCGGTGCCGTAATAAACGTTCGTTCGCCCGCTACCTGTATATACCGACGCTTCGCGGGGCTAATGCTCAAAACTAACCAGCGATCGTTCGTTGTTGTTGTTGTGGTGTAGGGGCGAGGTGGGAGGGGTGAGGGGGAGGGGGAGGGGGGATGGGATCACTGTCCCGGTATTTATTCGCCGAGCTCCGCGAGAGGGGGAGAGCGCGCGAGCGCATAGATAAAGGCACGATCTCCAGGGGCAATAAAATCGGCGACAGGCCGTGAATTTGTAAGGTGAAGCTCATAAATGGATTTATTTCCGCAGTTCTTCCGGCATATTCTGCATACGTGACTGCAGCCGTGTTGCCGCAGTGGTGCGTATATATTGGCGCGCCAACACCGATAAAAGTCGATATTTTTCGCGGTGTCGAGGCTTTTGCTTCAACCCCTCCGATACGTTTTTGAACTACCTCGCTCGTCAGATTCCGCGACGCAGCCTACGAAACAAAGATTAGACGGTGAAATTCGTCCTGCCGTAATGTCGACCATTTTACATTTCCTTTTACTAATTCGAGCGACTATGGATCATATAAATCATGCTCAAACAATTAATTTTTCATTCTTTACACACCATAAATGTATTATAATTTAATTTTATAATAATTTATAATAATAATATCATATAAACGGTAAGATCTAAAATATTATAAAATAAAATAAAAACTAATTTCGTCTAAGAAGGATCTCAAAAACGAATTGCTGTTCCGACTACGGGATTACTATTTAAAATCAAATGTCTGCATCTCGTCTGCGTCGAATAAAATAAAAGCACAACGTATGTTTAAACGGTGAAAAAGTATTTGTATTCGTTTTCTTCTATTTCACAAATATTGTCGGGAGTAATTTTACGATTAAAGCGCTTCTTCCCTCCACCCCACCATAAAATTAAAATCAAATCTCTTTTCAAAGGCAATTACGCGACTAGCGCGTAAATCTCCCCGCTCGCGTACGCAACAACAGTTCGTATACGATTTTCATGCGCACATCTGTACTTCTCCGTACTCTAGTTGAAAGAAAGAAGGAAGGGAAAACTATAAGTTTTGACATTATACGATGTTTTATCTGCGAGACTGGGTATAGATCATATCGATACTCGCCGCTATATTTCTATTCGTGGCGCAATTATTAGTGATATTTTCTGCATAAACGCGCGGAGAGTGCGCGTATAAATATATGATATTAAGTGATTCCATACCACGATTCTTGCAGTCTTGCGCTTTTCGCGCGCATGCGTATTACTACATATACGCGTATACACTCGCGCGGCATACAGCGAATATTCGATAAAGCGTGCGTATAATGACATTCTTTCGTCTCTTCGTATCTTGCGGGGAAATTCTCTCTTGCCATGGCTTGCGCGCCCGCGACGCAAGCCATAGTATTCGCGTTTCATAATTTGATATTTTCGTCTCCAGTGAATTTTTCCAATTAGGAGAGGCTCGTTGCTATTACGTATATAGACTTTTCGATGTGATAATCCATGCTCTGGGACAAATCTATTTTCGGTATAAAAAGATATCAGTGACTATAGCTTTTTAAATTGTAATTACAACAAAGAAGTAGTTGCAGGCAAGTGGAGTTCAGCCGGGATGGAAGAAAGGCTGCGTAACATCTTGCACAAAGAATTAGAATATGATTCTAATCCTCTTTCCCAGCTGGGTGCAAAAATTGGCAAGAAGATGCGTGGCTTAAGTAAGAAAAAGCAATCTTTCACTGAGTTAATATATTTGTAAAAAAGGTAGACTTCCGATTAATAACTTGTAAGATTTTGCCGTCCCATACTCTTCAATGCTCTGATTAGGCACATTAGAGTAGTGATTCGATTCAATGAAGAATTTGAAAAAGGGCCGTAAATGAATATTTTCATAATCTTTAGGTTCTCTATTCGGAGAACTAATACTCATATTGGAAAAATATCAGATCAAATGTGTTGTTATCAAATGTTAAAGAAAATTATGTAGAAAAATCAGATCAATCTTTAACTTTAATTAATATTTGAAAAAGAAAAGCTAAGAATATCAACAAAAATTAGTATTAGATATAAACAATTATTCTAATAATACATTCTCAGTAAAAGCGTTCAACTAAGAGATCAAACCAGCCCAGATAAAATTACACAGAGTAGTAACACACAAAAATTTGACTTCTGCTCATAAAACTGTCTTTCTCAATTGACTAACAATCATGATGACCAATTAAAAACATTAAATTGCATAATAAATGAATATCCAGAATACTCATTTTTACTCATTGCCCATCAAGAAGACTAGTCTACGAAAGAAGTGCAGTTCTGCTTCCAAATCGCGAAATAATTATTAATAAATTGTCAAAGTAATATAGTTAAAATACTATTAAATTTACACCAATAATCAAAGCAATTGATTCCATCAAAACTCAGAAACGAATTATTATTATTTATAGAAAACCATTTAGTATAATAAAAAATAATACTATAGATTGCACATTAATGACACCCAAATTACGCGCCAATATATCATGAATAAATTATCTATAAATATCCCGTGCAGAAATATACTCGGCATGTCCCTAGTTCGGGCTAGATCCTAGTCAGTATTACTGAGGATTTTCTCGTGTAAGTAAATCTCGCCAGATCCGAGTTAGATTTCCCTTCGATCATCTAATAATCATCTTATATTGATTATTACTTTCTCGACTTTATTCAGATTTCCTTATCTTTTATTGATGTTAGAAAGAAATACCTGTTTTCTATGGTCAAAGTAGAAAACTTATATATAGATTTTATATATACATCCATATATATATATATAACACCCGCATATCTTTCCAACATGGGCAAGAATTTAAAAAATTGATTTACCTTGTATGATTTATCTTGTGTTTATAGTATAGTAATCGCATATTGCGTTTTAGCATAGTGCATAATACGTTAACTTGCGAATCGTAGGGTCGTGGGTTCGATACTCAGCGGAGGTGGGAATTTTTTTCATCGAAATAAAATAATTTATATGTTCGACGGAAGTGTTTAATATTAAAATTTACAATAATTAGTGTAAAAATATATTAATAATTATTAATTGATAACTGTAAATCGTAATACGTAATGCGTAGTAATGCATATAGAATAAATTTATAAATTCTAATTAAATGGTATTTTAAATAAATAAATATTAAAGAGTCAAAAAATTATTGACTTGATCGAGGAAACGAAATTAGAATAATTTATAAATCGTCTTAATTCCTAGATTTTCTGACTAGATTCTGTGTCGTTTCGAACTTGAAAGACCTACCAGAATCTAAGCTCGTTCCCTGTATAAAATGCTATTAAAAGTGGGATAAATCGGAACTAGGATCAGACTAGATTTCCCTTCTGGGTCCGAACATTTAATAAGGAAAACTAACCCGGTACTAGTTAGATTTAGAGAAAGAATTTTTACACGAATTATGCCCATGAAATTATTTATATCCTTGAGCATGACATATATTTTAATTAAATATAAAAAATCTATAATCATTAGAAAAGAAGTTACTCCTATTTTTCGAAGATCCAATACAATTTGTTATTGAGAGGAAATTTTATAAAGATCAGATTATAAATCATAAATTAGTCCTAAGTATACAAATAAATTCCAAGATTAAATTATAATAAAACATGTATAATTTTAACACATTGATTATTTATTTATTATGCATTAAAGAATTGTATCATTTATGCAATGCATTCTTGTTACAAAATAACAAATCTAATCGAACTCAATACGAAACAAAGTGCAAGTGTACCGATTAGAAAAATATTTTTTTGATCTATAATTGCAACCATTTTACGATTGTTTTTTCGATGTCGTATATATGCTAATAAAAAATAAGAGAAAAAAAACAAAGCAGAAGAAAGTAAAGCAAAAAGAAAATGAGAAAGAAAAAAGCGAATATGCCGGCCGCGCTTCTACAAGCTATCGGCTCACTTTTATACGTCGGTCGGCGAAACTACTCATTACTTTTCGAAAATATATAGGCAAGTCAGCTCTGCTACCGCCGCCGATGCCGACTCGCAGACGTTTTTCTTTGAACGTTTAAAGAGTCCTCGCGGCTCGAAATCCCCGGCGGATCCGCCCGAGCCGTACATCGACATCGGCGGCCGATACACTCAGCTCTCGCGTCGCGGGCTATGTGCGTCAGGGGCGCGCACGCGCCCATAATAGGGCGCGCTGTGTTTTGGTACGCGGGCCAATCGCGCCGGGGCTGGCCGTACTAAGACGGTTCGCGAACGGCGGGGGTGAGTGGGGGGGGGGGGCGTAGAAGAGGAGAAACAGCGCGGGAACGTGGAAATTGGCAATTACCGCGAGCAGTCCGCAACTGAGGCAGCCCCCTCTCATCCTCCCTTTTAACCTCCGTATATACGGGAGCTCTAAGCTTGAAAAAAAAGACAGCCACGCACACACAGCGTGTAGGACGGGAAGCTAGCCCGCGGGACCGGGATTGTACATATAATTATACGCGCTAAATTAGAAATTGCGCATTATCGGGGGCGTGCCCCCGTTGACTTTTTTACTCTATCGCTACTTTCGGCAAGCCAGCCAGCTGTTTGCGCATATATACGCTCTCGGGCGTTACCAGGTATATATATATATATATATATATATATATATATATATATATATATATATATATATAATATACGCTTCTTGTAGTTATAGCTGCATCTATGCCGGCGCGCTGCTCTATACTCCTTTCGCCGATGCTTCGGCTATAAACCGTGTCGAACCTCGGCTAGTTGCAATGGGCTTATATAAATGCATCGTCAGCTGGCAAACTGCATCCTCCGTTTGCCGCGGTGAGAGGGATAGCTATATGCACTAGACAACTCTATCTCTTTCTCTTACCCCCCCCCCCTACCCTCCCACCCTCCCGTCCTCTCCCGCACTTCCACAATACATTGCATAGTTATTTTTTTTCAACAAAGTATAGGGGCGGATGTCGAATGGAGTAAATGGCAAGAGAAAGCAGTTGTTGCTCGCAGCTTTGCTGGGTGATCTTTGGTGCTTATTTTTCAGCGCTGCGTTTTATTCTAGTCGTTATATCCTTTAACGTCCGGCATATGTAACGCAGATCGGATTTCGAAAACAGATTTTCTTCGAACCCAAGCCGGTCTAATTCTATATTCGAATAAATAATATTTTAATAGTTACCAACCTATCTGTTCTATTGAATTTAATTCAATGATTCTCGATGTATCCATTTAAAAAAGACAAGTACGAAAAATGCCTACCATAAATAGGACGTTCTTCGATTTCGATTATTCATTCAAGAGAGACTTCTGTAAAGATATGAAATGCTGATATGGATTGCAACATGGGAAATTGCGTATGCTGTAACTTTCGTATGGCCTGCGTCCAAATTGGCAAGCCTTGGTCTCATCGTCTTGTATAATTATTATAATTTACTACAACTTAGTGCAAGTTTCATATATTCAAATATATCACGCGCTAAAAAAATTTAAAGTTATAAACGAATTATCGATGAGGTATAAAAATATTTCAACGAACCAATTAATATAAACAAGAGGCCAAAGCAAATATTCAGTAGCAGAGAGCAGAATTTAAGCCTAGAGACAACGATCAAACGATCGACGATTTACAGGCAGGCATGTGTTATTATATCAATCTTGTAATTTTCTACAGAGTGATATGTTACTGCGATGCTAATATTTGATTGCCTGATCGGTTTCCTTTTAAACCGGAAATGAAAACATATACGAAATAAACAAACAGGACACTATAAAAAATTTTAAACGGATGTCGCTTATTAGACTCACATGTTCCGTTGCAAACCAATGTTAAATTAGTGCATAGCATCTTTACGAGTACACTCGAATGATTACCGTCGTCTAAAAATGTTAAAACCTTTTTTTAAAACGTAAAACTTCTTGTCAATATAGTTTATTCTATAAAACCATCAATTTACTGATATTCTTTTTTCAATTCGTCATTTCTCTGTGTAGGCAAAAGTATTGACAAGAAAAGTGTTATTTTTAAATCACTGATAGTCATTGATCTGTCGCTCGATCAGTATTAGTAAATGACATTCCGCAACGCTTTTACTATTTGAATTGAACAAAATCTCTCACCTTTATAATTTTCTCCTCTAAGCAACTGTATTTTAAATTGAGTTTCTCGAAAACTATTCTTATTTGGATAAATTCTAATTTTTAGGGATGAAGTAATCCACAATTTCATAACTAGATAAGTTTTTCCGATTTTTTTTAAATTTCTGATTATAGATGTTTTTTAACTATAGACGTTTCTGAAATTTAATTTAATTCTTAATTATAGACGTTTCTGAAAGGTCGTTTCTGGTATCAATGTTTTTTGTCTTTAGTTTAATAATCTTTCGAGTATACTCGATCTATTGAACATTAATTTTTTTTCTATACAAATGTTTTACACATATATATCTAGGCTTCATTGGACTTTGTCAATGAAAGAGTAACATTGTTTTCCTCTATGACGAAAGGTTGGACAAAGATCATTCAATCAAAGTAAAGAAGAAACGAAGAGTAGAATTTTTGGTGTTTGCAGAAATATCGTGAAGTGGATATATACGAATCGACTTTGTATTTTGTTTGATTACTATTTTTTGATTATATACTAAATTCTTCACAGAAAATCATGAATAGGTGATAAATCATACAGAATTCGGAGCAGTGATACAAAAGGTCTTAATCGAAACAATCACGCAACTCTCTAGAGATTTTTTATGAAACTAAAAGCCTAAGAATGTAACTTAGAAAGAGGAACAATAAATTAATACTGAGCTTACTAAAACTCAAAATCGTGCATTATTCTGGCACTTGAATGCTTCTCATGTTATTAAAAATTTTGTGGTTGCGACATGTCATTGATATTGTCAGTGTGCAATTTCAAATTATCAATCCAAAAGCATCTTTTGCAAAATTCATTGAGTTTTTAAATTTTATTTTAATTTATCTTACCATCATTCATGTAACTCTAAATATAAGTATTGAGATTATTCTTAAAACGGATAAGTATTTACTTAGGTAGTTAGCTTTATGTGAATGTCTGATTTTTAACAACATTGACTTGAAATATTCTATTGTTATTTCAATTTATAATTTTGTCAGTTAAGACATAAATGTATTATATTGACGTTATTCTATCTATTTTATATATATATATATATATATATATATGACATCTATGACTGACTTAGAGTGAGTTGTGTGGAAAGTACTATAGCCCCAGACGGTCGAAATTGTTTAAGTCACTTTTGCGTGTATATTGAAATTTTAGTAGCGTTAAGCGCCTTTTCAATCACCAACTCTTTGATTTTGTCATGAAATACATATTCCAATTGTGATTACAAAAAACACCATTAACAGTTTTATTCTATTCTAAGCATACTCTAAACAACTTCATTAATGTATATCCTTTGACTATCGTAATATAAACTGAATTAATATACTTCTGTAAATTAATTCAATACGCATTGTTTCAAGCAATGATCAAATTTATCATTGAATTAAGAAAAGTCATGGATTTCAGTTCCACTATGTACTTTAGGAATTTATCGAATAATACAAAGAAAAAGTAAAAGAAGTAATTGGTACCAGTTACTTAAGAAAGGAAAGCCAATCTTTATAGCCGAGTTGCAGAGAATCCGGAGTCTCGGTCAGCGAGCTCAGGAAATCTCCCATGGTAGCAGTGAGTTTCTCACAAGTATTCTACGTACATACACACAGATATATACTTGGATAGAATCGCTCGGCCGGTCCCAGCATTCGAGGCGGTCGCGAGATGCGCGTCGCGACTCCGCGATCGGCCTTCCGCGATAGAGAGGCCAGCAGCGTTCGCAGGGAACGGGGCTCGGGCTCCCCGCGATAGCCAAATGAACCAATTACTCCGGGAGGGCGGGAGTGGGCGAGCATTATTGTGGGTCCACCCATCCCGCTTCCCTTCGCGATTCGCATGTCCTCGCTATTTAAATTGTGTGTGTGTGTGTGTGTGTGTGTGTGTGTGTGTGTGTGTGTGTGTGTGTGTGTGTAAAGCGGTCGAGAAGTTCGCGGAACGCGAAGAGAGCTCCTTTCGGCCCTTACTACCCACGTTCGGGTCCGGCGCGACTCGGCGCGGTGCTCTTAAGCCCGCGCCGACCGATGCCGGCCCCGACGACGACGACGAGGAGGACGACTCTGGGCCCTACAGGAATGCTAGACGGCGGCGCTGTGGCGACGGCGACCGGCGCGGCGGGCGGCACGTGTGTGTGTATATATATATATATATATATATATATATATATATATATATGCACGCGAGCCAATGCAGGTGGACGACTCCGCGCGCCCACTCCTGCCTCTCCTCCGGCTTTCCACGTGGGAACCGCGGGCATTCCACTCGCGTTCTCCAAGCAACACGCCCAACTAAACTGGTTTGCCTCGATCCGCCGTGGCTTCTTCTTCGTATTCTTCGTCTTCTTCTTCTCCTACCTTCGTCCCTCCTGCCTTCCCGCGGGAGTGCCGAGGCCTTCTTCGACGCGCGTTCGGGAAGTAGGTATCTACCTCTCGCTCTTTCGTTGCTGGGTGTGCGCGGCAGAGAGGGAGAGAGAGAGAGAGGGGGGGGGCGAACGGGAGGGACTCGCCCCACGCGCCCATAGTTTTACGAGTTTGTAATGAGCAAGTCCCGGTTGCATTAGTATGCAGAGCGGTCCTTCTTAACGGCGCGCATTATGTCAGTGAGGCCCGCGCCAACTGATGGACGTCAAAACTTTTATGGCCGGCACTTGTGCCCGATGCTCGCAGCGCTCCCCGTGCACTTTTGCCGATCCTTTCCACCTTCCTCTCGTCCCCTCCCCCTTCCCGCAACCCCTCTCCCGGTCGCCTGTCGGATCTTCCTTTTTTACCTCGCGGGCGCAAAAAAGGGGAAAAAAGGGAGAAAGGAAGCAGCCACGCTCGCGGATGGAAAGAAGGAGAAACGAGAGGGAGAGAGAAAATTAAGACCGCACATCGGCTCGCGGCCTTACTTCTGATATAACTTCATTGTTCCCGGTGCACGAGTATTTTCTGTCGGCAAAATCCTCTCTCTCCCTCTGTATATACTTTCGAGGCTACCACCATACTTAAACGCGCGTTAATCGGTACGAATGGTGATTTCGCTTTATTAATCGCGAGCTCGATTGCTTGGAAGCTGTATAATCAGTGGGGCGGGGGGGGGGGAGGGTTTCTTTTTCTTCCTATCGAGCAAGAGTTATTTTTAGACGGGCCCAGATAAGACGGATAACGAGACGGAATGCTAATGAAAATTCTCGGCAAGGAGCTGCCAATTTGCGTTACTACGTATGTATATATACATTATCAATCCCGCATATAATATGCATTTTCAAAGGAGCTGCGGCGCGGACCCTTAATCATTGTTCTTTCCGGCACGCAATCCAATGCCGACTTGGAAGTAAAAATTGCGAGCCAAAATAATGCCCCTTTTTATTACGCATAAGAATTTCAACCTAATAAATAATGAATAATAAAGATGATAATAATGCGAGGCTTGAAGCTGCGTCGTAACTCGACGTAGTGGGGCAAGTGAGGCCGTAAAGTTTATACTACCAGCAATTTGAGGGTTGTAAATTTTATCTGAAACAATGAAATAATTGAATTCTAAAGATTGAAAGGAAATATAATTGGATTTAATAAACTTTTTTTTGCCGGGATGCATATACCCGTGTGCAGTTCGATGCATCGAAAAAAGCATAATTAACGCTTGATATATATAATGAATGGCATTGCCGGCCGGGCTCGTATCTGCGGTAATAACGAATATATATAGCGCCGATAAAAAATATTTTTAACTGTTGCACAAATAAAAATCAAGGTTCAATTAATATAATAAAAAAATACGATAAAATATTCTATAATTAAAAAAATTTCAATAATTCAAACTGAAGAATCGAATCATGCTCGCCTAGAAGGCCTCTATAGTTCCTTTGAAATTCGAATCAATTAAAAAGTAAAGCAGTCATTCCATGAGTATTAGTTCGATAATTTATAAACTTTACATGCGTTCAATTATGATATATATATATATATATATATATATATATATATATATTCTTACATTAATATGTAGATATTTTATTTCTTTATTTATTTATTTCAGCTTTATGAACCCGAATAAATGCGATTATAGGGACATATATATATATATATATATATATATATATATATATATACGTATGGTATATATATGTAATTCGAATTCCCCGTTATTGCGCCGTGAAAAATTCGACACCGCGAATTTTTTTTCACAGCGAAAAATTTGTAAAATGCCGGGTATGCGGGTGCAAAATCTCCGCCGCAGATTGATTAAAACATTCATTACGCGACCGACGAGCGAAATATTTTGTGGCGGCAATTAATAAATTCCGCACCGGACGGTAAATATATAAACAATCTCTCTTTCTACTTCTCTTTCCATTTGCCTATACAACATACACAGTTGAGCAGCTTCGTGGATATGCGGCGCGTTGTACTGTTGTTCTTATACTCGCGCGCGTCTGTGTGTGCGTGCTTGTGTGTGTGTGTGTGTGTGTGTGTGTGTGAAATCATGTTTGTAAACGCGTTATGGATCGTAAGGCTTTTATACATATATTCGGTGACCATATTTAGTTACTGAATACACTGAATTATACATCGGTTTTATACTGTCGCGTGTAATGCAATTATTATTAATATGTTGGGAAAATATATATAAGAAAGTGCGTATAATCCAAAGATTATAGATCGTTAAAATACTTGCTTTATGTACCGCTATTTCAGTCGAGGAAAACTAATAAATATGCGACCAACGCGAATTGGTAACCGCTGCAACAACACAGCGGTCAGTATTGCTAACGTTGATAAAATGTTCAAGTTCAAGTATGTTTTGACTAGCAATATAGAAGAAAACATTTTATCAAAATCTGCTGCAAATGTAGGTTCAGAGCAGAAGTATTATGAAACAGCTTTGATCCACTTAATCTCCGCGATATTTGTTTATTCTTATTATTCTTATACATTATTTTTTCAATTTCTCTTCACTGTACGATAAATGTTTTTACTCTTCCAAAATAAAAAAGTCTTACTATCGCATGCTAGTGATACCCGTGAGTTATCCAAAAATATTCCTCTTTCAATTAACTGCCGCATCTCCCCCCTTCCTCTCTCTTCCTCCCTCTTTCTTTCTGTCTTTCTCTACCTATCTATCATCCTCCTTCGATTTTAGCTCGATCGGCGTACATGTCTATAATCGAGGTTCGCAGCTACACTTGCGGTCGCGTAACTTTATTCGCCTGCGGTGAAACAGCTGCGGTGACGCGGGCTACCGACTGTATCTATATATTTGTGTATATATACATATATGTTCATATATATATATATATATATATATATATATATATATATACATATATATATATAATATACATGCGCTTGAGGAGCGATACCGCGATGATCGAAAAGACAAACATCGGGCGGTGAGCCCGCCGATACGAAGAGGGAGATGCGCGCACGCGAAATCCACGTCGAACGCGCGCATCTGCCGCGACCGACGTATACATATATATATATACAGCTCCGTGCGGCGTTGCATGCTCGCGCCTCCGGCCAATTATTCAAATGCAATTTTCGAGCTGTCGACCGGGCAATGAGAGCGGGGAGGAGGATGAGCGAGAAATAAAGGGTACGAGATCCCGGTAGCCTCTAGCTTCGAAAGTCTGTTTATTTGTATATATATATATATATATATATATATATATATATATATACATATACATATATATAAATATAAATATGTATATATATATATATATTGTTACATAAAATAATTTATACTTCTCTTAATTTTCGCTCACGATGAGTAGATATATGTGTATATCTATATAATATAGAGAACTCAACGACAGGGAACCGTCTAAAAATTACATACATAGATACATACATACATATATATATATATATATATATATATATATATATATATATATATATATATGTATGTATCTTCCTTACTTTCAAAACTAGCGTTATCATTACGTAGCGTGAACGAAGTAGGTGATTTTAACTTGTTATATTGATAATTTAAATATAATATGTACTACTAACGGCGAAGAGCAGAACTAACAAACAAGTGCCCGACATGGCTCTACAACAAGTAGATAAAAGTATTGTTGAAATTGGTAAAATTCCTTAAAAATATGTCAAAAAAAAGTTTTTGAAATAAATGAAAATAAAGTTTAAAACATATTATATTAGAATGAAGAGTGCAAAAAATGCTTAATGTAATATTCTGTACATGAACAAAAGGGCAGAACTAAGGATGACCGCTAGAAAGAACTTCACTTTTAGAAGAAATGATAGAACTAATTTGAATTTTTATTCTATCCGGAATCTGAAGCTGCTAAAAGTTCTTACAACGAATTTAATTGATTTTCTGATATTGAAATGGCAGACAATCGTAAAGAGTCGATCAAAAAACCTAACAATTAAATCCGATAAGAAAATACCTATCAAGAGTGGCGCGCCTTCTTATACGTGGTGCAAGTTTTCTTTAGTAATAACTACATGTCCGATGCGCTGGATAGATTCAATTCGACCTCGCTTCAGTTCTAAACCTCTTCTGATATCAGATCATATTACAGAGATGCATTTAAACTAAGTTTGCCATATTAGTGTATTACTTCCAATAAATAGATAGAGTACTTTGTTATTGATTTAGTAAAGATACGACCAGACATAAATACTGCCCTTTCAATATATATAAGGGGGAAAAAGATAAAGATGCTTTATGGTGCAACTATAATATATCTGCGTTCCAGGTTTATGTGCACGAATGCAAATCGCTGTTTGAAATTGTTTACTAGCACGTGCACGCTATTGTCAGAAATTCAACGCCGTTCGTTCGGCTGCGGGCCTTTCGATGCGCGTTTCGATCTTCGCAGTTTCTACATATATACTGCATAATAATTTTTTTCTTTATGTATATATATATGATACGAACTAATGTTCTTATACATTTTAATGGCACGGAATGCGAGGATGCAATAATTAATGTCGTAGAAAATTGTAAGTTATTTATTATTGGCCATTCGCACATTTACGACTCGTAACATTGAAATTATATTTTTTATATATTTTACCGTCCCCTTACAATTAATGATCTGTGTAATAAGTCGGCGGGGAATGACCGATATATGTAATTTGCAAGTAAGATGTTCGCGGATAATTTTGCAAAATTTACGCATACAATTATATTCGTTAAAACAGAAATAAAGATACTTTATTATTCGAGTCAAGCAGCTGGACTTGAAGAAATAGGTCAACGCGTAACGGAAAGCTGTATTTGAAACACGTGCGTTCAACATAAGCTTATGAAATATATGACCGGTGTGCGGCAATCATTTGCAGCAAATAGTAATATAAGATATAAATATATAAATATATAAATATATTCAGATATACACTCGGTACAGGAAGTAAGTAATAACTTTGCAGTATCATGCAATCGCACAATTTTTAATAATCTTCTGCTCTATATACGAGAAAGAACCGCGGTCTTGTCGAATGAATTTTATTGCGTATATTTTTCTTTTATTGCTGATTATTCAAAAATATTTCATTAACTTGTATTGTGAAACAATTTGAATTTCTCTGGTAGCAATCGCAGATAATTGAATAGGCTCTAAAGTAGTTACTAGATATGAAATATAGTATCAACTACCACGAGAGTGTCCATACTGCTGCTTGTCTGGTAACCGAATACGACCGCAAGTGGTGAAAGATTAGCTCCGTTAACATATAAGCTTAATTAAGAATTCAAAAGTATAGCATTGTGTGCGAATGTGTAAACTATTGTACGTAATAATAAGCATTATATTATTATATTAATATTTTATTAAGGTAGTAAGGTATTAAGGTAATTAAAAATTATGAACCCGTTAAAGATATACTATTTATTACTTAAAATAATGATTAACATTAATGCATTTATATAACAATTCATAACAATTATTTTAGTAATTTAGCAGGCTATATCTTATACTTAATTTTAAACTTGTATTAGGCTAGATTTTAAAGATAACTTAAAATACATTTATGCGATACTATGACGAGTATATTGAATATCAATAAATAGACTTAGAAAATCTATCTATAAATCGGTGGGAATAACCGGAGAAAAATTACAGATTAAGATGATTACTACCGAAGTTAACTATCTTGTTCCTAGGTACCTTCATAATGAAATACATTATTTATGACTTAAAAACATTTAGTAGTTCCAGCAGATTACATGCAGATTAAATGTTATTTTAAAAATTATATTTATATAATATGCAAATCTTTTTGTTCAATTTTTACGAATTCTTTTATATCCATTCGCATTTCTCAGATATAAATGGACTGTACTATAGATTTACAATAAGACGACACAATTACGGTAATTTTTGTAACCGGAAAAGTGTAGCAGCGTTCCCCGCCCCCTTAGCAGGCTACTCATTCTGTAAAAAAAGAAACAAAAAATAAACATTTATTTAATAATTAAGAAGCTCCGACTCGTTTGTACCGAAATCAATTAGCTTAATTAAGAGAAATGAATTAGCTTAATTAATGATTAAGCTTACTTAAGAGAACAATTCAACAATATATAAATGTGAGAAATGAAATTTCTCGTTATCTGCGAATATTTATGCCGCATAAATGGCTCGTCGCGCTTCGTGTACATTACGCAAAAAAATCTTGCTCCGTGTAAAAAAGCGATTTAATTTTCAAATCGGCTCAACGTTAACCTTCAGACGCATACACAATAATCATAGGTGACTCCTTCGCATGCCATCCGCACATGGAATTCGTATGCATCGGCACTTTTCCATTATTCCGGTACATAATCGCCGAAAGACATAAGTACATACCAGAACGGACGAGATTTGCGATTCCGAAAAGGCGCGTTAGCCGCGGAGCGAGGAGCTTTATCGGGAAAGCGACTTCGGCTCGCCTCCTCCTTCCACTCTCGCCCCGCGTAGATGGGCAAGAAGCGATATGATTTTCCTCGCGTGCCTGACCCCCTCCCACGCCATCATCCAGCATTCCCTCTATATTCGGAGGGCCGCGACGCGAAATTTTTGCCGAAAGTACTCCTCCGAGATTGCGCCCTGGTTTGTCGCTCCAGAGTTATGGGACTACAGCGCGCGCCGCGCGGGCGTATAAATGTACCCCCGAGGAGTGTGGTAGTTTGTGACCCGAGGGACGGTGGAAGAAAATTCCTCGATCTCTCTCTCTCTCTCTCTCTCTCTCTCTCTCTTTCGATAGATAAATAGATAGATAGAGAGTAGTCGGCGCAGAAGGGAGGCGAGTCACGGGCAAGAGCCAAGAAGGAAGAAGAGCCTAGGAGACCTCGTAAACAACTGTCGAACACAATCTCCTAATGCACGCGCGCTCCGGCGTCTTCCTTTGGCTCGAGGGGTGGAGAGAGGGACAGGACGAGAGAGACAGAGGGCAGAGCAGCGAAGAACGCTTGGGAAGAGATAGGTTACACCCCTGTAATGGCGAGTTATTCCTCTTGAGCGCTATCCGGGTGTCGCGCGGGATTCGCTCCCTCCAGCCCCTCCCCCACGCCTGGACCACTCCATCACGATATCTATGTATATGGGTTATCGATGTACCGCCACTCTGCAGCGACGCGTCGCTCGCTCGTCGTCTGGCTCCTCTTCCGACGCTTTTTCTTTACGCCCCACGACCCCTTTTTCCCCAGATCCTCTGCACTGTACGTAGCTGCTGGACCGTAAATCGTCACGTCGAGACGATTTTTTTTGTTTGTGCCTCTGTGCGCGACCGCGCATCGCCAGCGTCCGTATATAGAAGGCCAGAAGAGAGGAGGCGCGACGCTCGGTTATACACACGCACACACACATATATATATATATATATATTTGAAAGCGTGGTGGAACAACGAGGAGAGACGTAGCGTAGAGGCTGTTGGCGCGCGCTGATCGCTTCGCGGAGGGTGTGCGGGTACGAGTAAAAAAAGTCGCCCTATCCTAAGAGAGAGAGAGAGAGAGAGAGAGAGAGAGGGGGTGGGGGTGGGAGGGAAGGATGAGGGCCGAATTTGATGGATTCCGATTAGCCTCCCTCCACCGATGCCGAGAACGGTTTTTCTTCTCCCCAGACCCTTCCTCTCCTCTTGCCCACCAAACACGATCGGTTGATTCATCTCGGACTCGACGGGAATTGACGTTCCAGAAAAACGGGAGTGTAGACCCGTGGATTGGGAGATGACGCGCGTGTTCCCTTTCACCCCCTCCCCACCATGCTCTGCGCTACGGAGCAAGAACTTCTGACATTTGTGACGGAATGCGAATGAGCTCGATGGGCAGAAGAGGGGGAGGGGAGTAGCGAAGAGATCGGCTATTCCCCTCGCCTGGGTCAGATACGGAGAGGAGCGTATCTTATCCGGGACCTCATTTCCTTTCCTATTTTATCATTCGCATTGGCTCGTGTCGACCTTCGGTATTCGGATGATTATATTCCGATGGCTAGTCGCCGTTACTCGTCATAACCGATTTTTTGTATAATGATAGATGAGGGAATCGGGTAACGCATTCGATATTTACGGCAGCCATGATATATTACTATAGAAATGTGCTCTTATAGACTAAAATATCAGTTGTTTCATTACATTATATTAATGTGCATTGTAGTATAATTCTTACCTACAATGTATGGCCTGCTTAATGTAAATCAAGAAACCTCAATTCTGAAAAATCTGAAGAGATGGTAATCAGACGGAGCAACGTCTGGACTATACGGCGGGTGGGGTAGGACTTCCCATTTGAGCGTTTCTAAGTATGTTTTCACCGGCGGTGCAACATGTGGGCGAGCATTGTCATGTTGCAAAATAACTTTGTCGTGCCTGTCGGAGTATTGTGGCCGTTTTTCTCGCAGTGCGCGGCTCAAACGCATCAATTGTCGTCGATAGACCTCGCCTGTGATCCTTTCATTCGGTTTCAGAAGCTCATAGTAAACCACACCTAGCTGGTCCCACCATATACAGAGCATGAGCTTGGCGCCATGAATATTTGGCTTGGCCGTCGATGATGATGCATGGCCGGGTAGTCCCCATGATTTTCTTCGCTTCGGATTATCGTAACGTATCCACTTTTCAACGCCAGTCACGATACGATGCAGAAAATCCTTTCTTTTATGTCGCTGAAGCAGCTGTTTGCAAGTGAAAAAACGCCGTTCGACGTCTCTCAGCTTCAGTTCGTACGGCACCCAATTTCCTTGCTTTTGGATCATTCCCATGGCTTTCAAACGCTTGGAAATGGTTGTTCGGTCAACTCCCAATGCTTCAGCAAGTTCTTCTTGCGTTTGACAAGAATCTTCATCAAGCAAAGTCGCCAATTCTCGATCTTCAAAGATTTGCGGCCGCCCGGAACGCTCCTTGTCTTCCACGTCGAAATCACCGCTTTTGAAGCGTCGAAACCATCCGCGAACACTTGAATCATCGACACAACCTTCTCCATAAGCCTCCTGAAGCAGTCGATGCGACTCGGCAGCAGATTTCTTCAAATTGAACCAATAAAGTGAAACTTCCCGCAAATGACGTCGACTCGGCTCAAATTTCGACATTTTCACGATATCCGAAAAAATTTTAACTAATGTGTTAGTATGGAATTGTTGACATATGAATAAGCTTTGATTATGACATATGTAACCATTGAATACTCGCACAGTATTGGTGGCGCCATCTCTTACAAAAAACGGGAAAGACTTATTCACACTCCTAATAGTATAATTCTTACCTACAATGTATGGCCTGCTTAATGTAAATCAAGAAACCTCAATTCTGAAAAACACTACGTCAGAGCAATTCTGATAGAGTTTATTTAATAATATACATAATATTTAGTATGCATTTCTCGTTTTGTATAAAACTTTAAGATTAATAGAAATATAGTTCATGAAAAGAAAATTTCCATCACAAGGAACAAATGATGAAAGTAATAAGTAAATTTTTATTTCATTCGTTCACAATGTTTATCTTGATATTACAATTAATTTCAATCCAAAAGTATTTCTAATAATTTAAAGTGTGAAATGAAATTCTTTGCAAAATCGTATTGACAAGATATGTCCAACGAAATCTTATAAATGTACCGATATTTTAAGTATTTTGAAAAATGGAATGGAACGAATTATTATTTCTTTCTTTCATATAGATGGCATTATAAATATGATTATGATTCTCTTTACTATTTATTCTATTGATCCCTTGTAAAGCACATAGAAACAAATTTAATTTATTGCTTAGAAAGCAGTACTTGTTTTTTTTTATGTTATTTAACGTCGCTCTATTTCTGCTTCCAATTATCGGTGCTAATCCGCGACGGAGGTCCACGATGTGTTTGTAAACAAAGCACATGTAAAAAGCACTACTTGTAAAATGCCTAAATTTTTTTTGTGTTACATTAAAACTCTTTTGAGATGGTTTTGTCACAGAGCTCGATATGTATGGATTCTATTAGGCGTTTATAAATTTTTAGTTAGAATATTCACCTGACATTGAAAATATCTAATTTAAATACTTTATTTATATCATGCAAAATATGCATTCAATTGCATGAAAAATATCAATTCAAAACAAGAATTCATTCAAAACCTGCGGTAAGAATATTAGTCTTGACGAAGCAGTCTTTTACTACTTTTATAATCAATAACGTACATTTTCTACTATACCGATAAAAGTTTCTCATAAGTTAATCTATTAATTGGTATAATTCTTGCTTTAGTTCGAATGTGTGAACATTAAACTGTTATTCTCCGGTTTTTCTGAATGATTCTATGAATTTGGCCAGTACAACAAGAAATTGAACGTATGCGCTTAGAAAAATTGTCATAAAACTGTGTACAAATGGAATCGAACGTTATGTTTCATAAATGTTATTTTCCCTTTTGTAGATCCGTTAAGTTTCCTAAAATTATTTAAAATTCGAAAGCCTATAATTTAATGAATTTAAAAATGTTTCCTTCAATTCCGATGGATTTTGCCAAGCCTTAATATCATAATGAATAATATGGAATGAATAGAATATTATATGGTAATGTCGACATTAAGACCATATAAATGATCAGCAAAAAATTAAAAAATCAAGAAATTTTTAATACAAACGTAAACCTCGACCGTAATGGATAATATTTTAACATTATTTTTAAATTCGCAATATTTTCCTACCGTCTCAGCAGTGTACAGTGGCGTATCATAGCATTAATAAATTGACAAGCGAGCATTCAATGGGATTATATAGGAGTGTTATATCGGAAAGGATGTAGCAATAAATTATAAACACATACATGCACATACACGCACACACGCACACGCGCACACACGCACACACACAAACCCATATATCAATCTTGAACTCTTTCACAAGCAATTTGAACTGGACCGGCAGGCAGCCCAAGAGTTCTCTTTTTGTGAAATGCAACGTACATTAATATATTTTTCTGCTGGTTTCTTTTTTTCATGATTTTTTGTATTACTATAACTGCACGAGCTTATTTTTTGTATTGTATTCTGAGGTGATTTTTTTTATTTAAAATTTCGACAAACAGCGAACATAGATTGTTAAAAATGCTATAAAAATTTAGTCTTGCAGCAAATAAATATCCAAATTCCATTGTACGATTCTTCATCGGCTTCAAAAATAATTGCTTTAATTCTGTATATTATACGATTCGCGCTTCTGACGTCAAAGCGCACGCGATGACGCTATGAATAGGGTAATTTGAATCCAAAAACGTTGGACTCATAGACCCATAATTTTTTCACAAATTGCTAGATTTTAGAAGTATAACATGAACATTTTGATGGGCGAAATTTCTTCATTTACCAACTCCACGCCTTTATGTCGCAATTACGCTATGTAAGCAAACAATATTTTAAGTGATTTATTTATTAAAAAAATTTGAAATACGTAAAGTAATGTTTGAAATGCCCCGTCCGATTTCTCGTACAGGAAATATTTATAAGAGGCGTAAAAGATTTTTGTGAAATAGAATTCATGAGAAACATTCAATCCAGTGGTACAGTTACATATACAAAATTTTCTCTATATTTTTAAAACTATAATATACAAAAATGAAATGCAAAATGTTATGAATAAATTATTATCTATAATACTATATGGTATACATAGTTTATAGTCTCTTATACTGGAATTATTAATCAGGATTTACTTTATTACTATATTTTTTTGGATTTAAGGGGACACATCGCTTTAAATTAGTAAATAAAAGACAATTATATTTATAATGTATCTTTTTAATAACAAGTAAACATTTTTACCATTGTTGAAGTGGTTTAAGTCCTATTAAGAAGTAAGTATAAAATTCCCTGAGCGTAGGATTTCAATGAAATCTATGGATGAAACGATCTTCAATTTAAGGATGTTGTTGTTTAATATATTTGCGATGCTACAAACAGAAGGAATGCGATTGTAATATTTAAAAAAATATTTTATAAATATGTATCTGATTTTTTAGTTAATTATCGATGAATTTTCACACATTAAAAGTTTTAATTTTGTTTCTATTTGTTTAAATACAACTCTATCCGTCTATTCGTCTAAAAATAACTATATTAAACAACGATATCCTCAAATTTGAGCGTATTTGATCCATAGATTTCACTAGAATTCTACGGTGAGTAAATTTGAATTTTGTACGTACTTCCTACTATAGCTTTAAATAATCCGGATTCCAATAGATTTTAAATCGCTTAAATTACAATAAATCTGTAAAAAATATATTAAACTTATTTTAAAAGTATTTTTAAAAATACTGTAAACATATTGTCAATGTTTATTTTATAAATTGTACTTGTGTCGACTGCTGTGAACTAAATTAATAAATATTTTTATAGGTCTTATAATCTTTATAGGT
Organism: Sycobia sp. Sy_11; assembly: GCA_018907035.1. Lineage (NCBI taxonomy): Eukaryota > Metazoa > Arthropoda > Insecta > Hymenoptera > Epichrysomallidae > Sycobia > Sycobia sp. Sy_11. The sequence continues at coordinate 1,758,353 of JACCIC010000076.1, forward strand.
ACAATACTTGTTTATAATAACCCCTGTAAAATTTAATTATTTTACAATTTAAATATTGCGTACCCTCTTAAAGCCATCGTCACGGAAGTATATGATCAAAATGCATATTTTTCAATAATCATTATTTTTTCTTTTTTTTTATGTTATTTAACGTCGCTCTATTTATGCTTCCAACTACCAGTGCTAATCAGCGACGGAGGTCTACGATGTGTTTGTAAACACAGCACATGTAAATAAAACATAAAAAACAGCGGTGCTTGTATCAATCGGCCGAGACCAGGATTTGAACTCGGATCACCAAGTTACTAATAATAATCATTATATTTGTAATTTTTTATCAGATTTTCATCGTTACTATAAATAGGACATATAAGACAATCTAAATATTAGAAACGCAGTTCACCTACGCAAAATAATTGCGACCGCAAGGTTGGCTGTGATAACGATGGCGTTACCACCATCAATTCTAATTCTGTCTCTGCGTGTCTTTAACGCGTAATACATTCGAGTGTACGCGTGTATTATTTGACGACCACCCCTGGGCGGCCGCGACACTTCGTACGCAATCGGCGAACGTCGAGAGCGCTTTTAGGGGGCAATCGAGCGCGCGCGGGCTCGCGCTCGAAAGCCGATCCGGCTGCTCTCCCGTAGGCGCTGTCAGATCGCTATGTATCTATCGTTGTCAAGCTAGCCTTTAGTCGGCTCTCGCTTCGAATCTTGCTAGGTCGCTTCGTGCCTCTAGCTGGAGAGGATAAATAAATCAATGTACTTGATATTGGTAGTGTAAAAATATAATTGATAACCACATATAAAACAAAAAATAAGACCAATAAAAAAAGATCTGGCAAGTAATCATGCTAATTATATATAACGGGACTTATTTAGCAATTTCTTTTGTCATCGATAATTCAGAAAATTTGACGTATACGTATAGAGTTACAAGTTATTAATATTGATTTAAGTTTATTTTGCTTTTTTTTACTTTAATTTTCTAGATAAGTCAACGTAATCTTACTCAATTTCTTCTCCTTTTTTTTTTCTTAAATTATCAATTGTCATTACCGAACTTGCACGAAGCTAATAAGCGCGATAACAACGGCAAGATCTCGCGTCTCTGTGTGACGTGGACCAAGTTCAGCGTCGGAAAGGATCCTGCGATATGGCGCGGGCGTCCCTCGCCCCATTGTGCCGCGGAAAAATTGCCTCGGGAACATAAATGTACGCTATATATACACGTATGTGTATATATATATATATATATATATATATATATAGGCAGATGAACATACGCGCACACACGCGCAATGTTATACGTATATACGTGTATCGCGGATACACGCGTAAAATAAAGTTCTAGAGCTTTCGCATAGATTGTAAACGACCAGAGAAATTTTATCGTCGAAATACGTTATTTACGCTCATTTTTTTACGAGGAGCTTCGTTTGTTCCCGGATTACGTATACGCGATACGCGCGCGCACGCTACGAAACTGCTGAAAACTTAAAATATTGTCCGCAGCATACGCACGCGTACGCGTGCATTATAAAGCTCGTCGCGTAAAAGCATCGCAATCGCGCTTATTCCACGACGAATGCGCAATTGGTTGTATAGTTGCTTTTGTCATCGTAAATATCGTTGTTATTTTTTCCCCTGCTTAAAGCGAAATAAAGTCAATAAGCTTCTTTTCGATCCCTATCGCCCTCTCGATGCACGGACCGTATCCACGACTTTGTGGATAAAGTTCCCGTGGCTTCGATACGCCGAGCTTAAAATACCCGCAGCAAGCCCGGGCGACGTAAAGTATCTGAGCGCGATGATTTAATACGCGAGAGTCCACGTAGTGCGTACAAGTAATTTTGACCTATAATTGTTTGAGACACGCGACATTTAATGGAATTGCGCGCGCCCTCGCCGCATTACACACTCGTACTGTGCCTTCTGCACGAGGTAAGACTTAATGCGCAAAGGCTTTTTCATCCGTCTAATGTAACCTCAGAAAATATCTACTTGCATACGCGTAAAACGGTATAGGAATCGATCATAGGAGGTCTGCATAGTTGGATGGGTGCTTCATTATTGCGACACCGTTCTTAGTAATAAACATGCCCTATAGATAATATATAAACGCCTCCAATGAAAATAAACGCATTTCCAATTGGACATCGTAAATTAAGACATTTCATAACTTTGTAGAGAAGATTAGAGCGTTACAATATAAATTTCAGGTCCAATTAGGTATAAATAATAAATTATCTTTAGCAATTTGTACTACATATATATATTTCGTCGTATTATGTATAAGATTTTATATTTCGTTGATTATAACACGATAATAACAATGTATCGATTTTTATATTGTCCATACATATATGTTAAATAAAATTATTGCAATTCACAATTGAATAAAATTAATTTAAAATAAATATATAGTTTTTAAAGATAATTTTCTTGTACATATATTTGTACATATATTATATTTTTTTACAAATTTTTTGATCATATCGCGCGGGTGATGATTTTAGCTAAATATATAAAATAAGACATAAAACGACTTCTCATTTCACGTGTGTCAAGATAAAATCGCGAAATCTCCGTAGAACGTATAACACGCCAAATGAACCATGATTTTTATCTTGCACGTACATACATACATAAATACATATATATACATATATATATATATATATATATATATATATATATATATATATATATATTTATATAATATAGCTGCAAACGCCCTTATAATTTCAACACAAGCAAAGTCTAAGCAGCGGAGTTTCAACAATCGGCGCGTACATAATGTATGACGCGTTTAGAAAAATTCTTACGCTGCGCATCGGCAGGCTCGCGTTGTAATAATGAAGTACATAATATGTATACATGTATATATGCAGGTACGTCTATATAGAGCATATGCCGTATACCCGCTTCTGTTAATATATCGCCTCCCGACCCGACGTGCATAATATATATATATATATATATATATATATATATATATATATATATATATATATATTATACATATATAGGACGTTGTGGCAGCTGCCACATTCGCGCTAATCTATAATCGCTTATCGGTGAAATCGGTGAATGAGAGAGATATAGCCAGCCGATCGGATCGGTAAGCCGCGGGGCTCTCGGTAATGCGCGTCGACTCAGCCGCTCGAGTCGCATCGCCACCAGTGGGTGAGCGCTATCGAGACCAAAGCGCATCGGCTCTCCGCACGTAATATTGGTGCGCCTTGCGTTTTTTCTGGCCGAAGCCCCTTCCCCGTGTAACCCCCGGCCCCCGCAAAACCCCTCTTTTTTTAGCGTTCCCTATGTAAAACCAAAGAAAAAGGCCGAGTTGCGCGGCAGTGACGCGATTCCCTTTCATCCCCGGACAATGGCCGAGCGGAATCGCGCTTCCGGAACGTGCGAGCCTACGTCGAACCGCTTTGGCGACGCGTGTCTGGGATAATATATATATATATATATATATATATATATATATATATATATATGCATACATATATACATACGTACATATACAATGACACGCGTGAGCTACGTGGGCAGATGTTGGCGGTAGGCTCGGGTGCTTTTAATGTATGCACGCGCGGGGGCATACGTGCAGCGCATCAACGTCTATACCCTCTCACTTCAGGCGATTCTATATATATATATATATATATATATATATATATATATATATATATATATAGATATTTCTACTCGATGAGCTCATTGGTCCAGAGGCTTCGCAGCATGCGCACGAACAGTCGACGGGAGTGTGTAGGTAGATGTGTTTTATACGCGTGGTTTGCACCCTCCCCACCTTTACACTTCCTTTTGTACGCAAATATAAAAATCATGAGAGAGAACTATGACGAGAATAGTATATATATATATATCAACGGCCGCAGTCTTTCATTCGAAATCTCCACTTCTGTCTTTATATACGATTACTACTTTGGCTGCTGCTGCTGCTGTTCCTTTATTTGTTACAGGCGCGCGGAGGAAGTAGCGCGCACTTCCAAGGCGAACCAGCCCATTGAATGGCTGTGACCTTTGCAGTTTCGTTATTTTTTTTCTTTGGTCGCATGGAATCTTGTCACCGCAATGAACTTCTTTGTAACAGAACTGTCACGGGTTCGTTGATGACTATACGTACGGAGTTAAAAGCAAAATTGCAAAAAAAGAAAGCATATAGTTTCTAAATACTTGAATTTCTCTGAAGTTAGCGGCAACTATACATTATAATGGATGTTGAACTTAAAATTTTCAGTTTGAAACGAAAGGCTGGGTGGAGGGTAAGTCAACTAATACAAAACTGTACAGATGCAAATGTTTTTACTCTCCTAGGAATATTGGATTTTTTAAATAAAATTTTCAATAAAATATACATATTGAAATTTAATGATACATACATTCGCATTCAATTATTTAGCTGAAATTTTATACAATCCACAGAAACGTTTTATACCCAAGTACTGAAAAATCAGTATGGTTCTTAAAATTTTCAATGAATTACTTTTCAAATTTCATAAAGAAATTCAATATGTACAATTTTAAAAAGATTCTTTATAATCTACATATACATAGACATCTAGCGGTGTTTATTCAGACGATACGAAACTTGCAAATTTGCCATCATAGCATATATCTTAAATCTTAGATATCTAGAATTTTTACTGATAGAGTGATGCCTCTAATGCTACCTGATTCTCTCGCAGGTGGCAAGTGAAGACGTCGGTTAGTATATGATGATTTTTTTAGTTTAGTATTATGGTATACATGCGATTTATATCGGATGCGTTTCGTTCTATATATGTGTATGTATAATTGTATATAATAGTCTAGTTAGTTTAATACATGTGGAAATTTGAATTTTAAATTAAGTCACAATTTTCATTTTTAGCGAATTTAGAGTATAGCCTGTACATCCTGTAGCAGTTCGTACAAAGTTAACACGCTATTCTGAAATAAGCATAGTTTAGAAATTGTTCTATATTATTTTATTGCAATTATCATTTTTTTTTAAACTACGTAATTTTGAGAACAGTATTGAAAACGAATGTACTGTACTGAATTTTTAATATATCGTAAGAAACAGATTTGAGTTAATTTATGAAAGAAGCTTCCAATACAAGTTTCTTAAGCTTCGTAAGGAAGCTTTTAATAGTGTATTATTATTTGTATAATAATAAAAGAGATCTACAATAATCGGCTAACTAATTGCTTTCACTTTCATAGAATGTACTAGATGTAATACAAAAGTAATATTTTTTTAATATGTCAATGGACATCTCTTCGATTTATTTCGTGGTATTGGATATTAGTTCGTAGTTTAATACGAGGATGTTTAAAACTCCTATTTTCTGAAATTTGTCACTTTTCAGTCCTAAGAAATCAGAATATTGTATATAAAATAATTTAATTTTTTTAAAAAAAGAAAAGGTGCTAAAACTATTTAATGGCTAGTATGTTTAACAAATACGGTAACAATCAGATTTTTGTTTGTTATTTATAGAGAAATTATTGAAATTTTTATTTTATTGCTAATGTGGGAAATATTTAATACGAACAATTTTTACATAAAAATAAACTGAAAACAGGTACCTCTGAACAAAATAAAATTAAAGTATTCAACTTTTATTACATTTACCATTTACTGTATTTTTTACAAGGTGGAAGAAATTGATTCTCCGGTGACTGTAGACTCCTCCGTTACAAACATATAAGTCAAACATTTAATGTATAATAAATTATATAAAATTATTACGTAAAATTATTACAATGCCGCAGAACAATTAACAGTTATTAAAAATGCGACAATAAAAGAGTCTTGTCAATATTAAAGAAAGTTAAAAAGTAGCAATTCTATAAGGTTCATCAATAATAATACATTATTTACATTAACATAAATAATACGTTAATAAAAACAAACATTTTGTAAACTAACAAATATTTTTTCCAGTTTTACAGTCTGTAAGAAATAATATAATTGTAATTATATAATGACAGTCATACTATTGCTGTTTAGAATTCCCCCCGCAGAATCTGAAATAAAAACTACTACTAAAAAATAAAGTAAGAATTCAATATGTTATCCTTGGATAACAATAGTATATTGATTATTTATTATTTTTTAAATTTTTAATTCATTTTTTTTCATTTTATGTATTGTTTCTGTTTTTTTTTTTAAAGATGAAGTCATTTTCATGAAATGGATGAATTTTCTATAATAATCGTGTAATAAGTTTAACAGTTGATATATTTTAAAAATGATAAAAGGAAAAAATTCTTCAATTAATACATATATATTACACATATTCATCTGAATTCGATGAATCATGGCGATGACAAAATAGTACTAAGTTCGATTTTTCAAAATCTTCCTAGAGTCGTAATCGTAAAATTACGTTCAAACTTGAAGGGGGAAAATTTTTCGAAGACGGATAGCCATTTCCTTATTATTTATATCTGACACGAATCGAACATATTTATACATACTTGTCAATTTCACAATTCAACGAAGTCAATTTAAAACTTTTTAATAGACGCTCGCCCGACGATTCGCGTTCACTGCAGCGTAAAAAATTCAGTTAAAAAAATCCATCCGTCGCCGGGAGGTGCGCGCGCGTAACCCCGGCATTTCCAATTAATGAATCCCCTTCCTTATTTCCATTGTGCCTGAATAATTCGAGCTGTGGCTGCCCTGCTCGACGCCGCGTTGTTCTCTCGTATACTCATAATATATATATATATATATATATATATATATATATATATATATATATATATATATATATATATATAAGAATAGAGAGAATCAGGTGTTGAATTGGGTGCGCTCGTTCGTTAATTTCTCTCTCCTCTTCTCGACACGAATGTCCTTCTTTGCATATATGGAGAATACGGCGCGAGAGGTGAAGAATCGTATATGCTACCCGGGCGCTCGAATATGCAAATGTACCAAACAATAAATCCTGAGACTGGACCACCTGCTGATTTCGAAGCGAGAGAAAGAGAAAGAGAGGGAGAGAGAGAGAGAGAGAGAGAGAGAGAGAGAGAGAGAGAGAGAGAGAGAGAGAGAAAAGAAGAGTGTTCTGAGTTGAGCTTCGGAAACGTGTCAATTGATCGATAATTCGATAGCCGAATAATGAGCGAAGGTCCCCTATGCAAATTTATTTTTCTCTTTGAAGCATTGTAGAGAGCTAGAGCGACGGACTACCACCGAGCGACGAAGCTTAACGGCTCCAGTACATAGAGGAGCTATTGTAAATATCTCAATGAACTAATGCCAATTATATAACTTCGCAATTTCAGTTCAGGCTGATCTTGTAAGCAATTTTTCAACGATGCAAATATGTATTTATCGATTTGTAATTTATAAGCCAAAAATTGCGATGAATTAATATTAGCTATCCCAAGCTTCTCGAACATTATCTTCCTTTATTCGAAATTGAATGAACTAGTCTTCCTGCTGTATTTCAGTATTATCGAGTATTGTATTATTCTGTAACAAGTAAGCCATTTTCTTAAATTCAGGAAATAATTGCTCAATGTAGCTAAATTTTAGTTCAAATAACTTAATTTATATAATAATTTTTACACGATTATAGGAATGATCTTTTTTATTTTTATTGACTAATAATCTTTAGAGTATCATACACAGTGATAACTATATAATTTTTATTAGTATATTTCATGTATACCCCTTTCAGGTAGCTATATATAGATACTAAAAAACTCTTTGGCCCACTTTATAAAAACGAGCAAGAAATAAAGATGTTTCGTTGGAGAATTATCCGCCCCGCCGGTATAAAGAGCGATTCTTGAAATCTTCATTTTATATACTCCATGCTTAACTTCTGTACGATTCGCCCGTACGATGCGTGCCATACTCGTCAACGATTAAAAGACTCGACGTCGTTGCACCGGGCGTCGGACTCTGAGACCCCGCGGCTCTGACAGTAAAATGCTCATTCCAGCGCCACCCACGTTTCAATTAAAAGCACGCGAGATATCGGCCCCGCATATCCCGCCGAGCGACAGCTCATTATTATATATATATATAGGAGAGGGAGAATTTAATGCGAGTCCGACCCCCTCGTTGTCCAGCCCCGCCTATCGCTCCCGACACGTATGCGTACGCGAGAGGTTTGACGCTGCGCCGCGTGGACGTGCAAAGTGCTCGCGCGCACGCGGAACAAGCGACGGCTCGGCCGACGCGACCTAAACAATAATTAGGCCCGAAGGACGGAGCGGCTCGAGCGATAATATTATGTGTCTCGGCGGGCGTCCAATTCGCCTCTTTGGAGAGAAAGGGAGGGGGGGGGACGGAAAGAAAGGGCGGAAAGTTACACGTGCATGTACGTATGTGGATGTGTATATATCTACATATATATATGCGCGCAGGTGCGCGCCCACTCGCCCCGCGCATTTCATTTCCAGATCGCGCCCGGGAGCCGCCGCGCCGCTGCGACGCGAGGATCGGAGATGGCTATCGAGGCGGGCAGGGCGAGCCACTCGCTCGCGCGGAGATCACGATGCGCGATCGCGTGTAATGGAAACTCAATTAGCGGTACGCACGGGCGGGACGGGGCGGCGAACGAGACCGCGGCCGGAGATGTACGAACATATCGTGTGTGTGTATATATATATATATATATATATATATATATATTCACACGGAGCGACGGGTCTCGACGTGCAGACCCGCACACCTGCGCGTGCGAGCGTTACACGACTCCGTCAGAAGAGGGGTGGGGGCAGAGATAGAAAGAAAGAAAGAGCGTAATTACGGAGAAGAGGGCCGAAAGCGTTTTCTCCGCCGTCGCGGCCTTTATCTGGCGGTCGCGGTCGCTGATGTGTAATGCCCAGCGTTAAACTTCGCGACTTAGCGGCTCGTTCTGTAAAGGTACCGAAATTATTTATACACACCCGCTTCGGTTTGATACCCAATGCCCAGGCGCCGTGTTTTAACGCAATGGCTCTGTGTGTGTGTGTGTGTGTGTGTGTGTGTGTGTGTGTGTGTGTGTGTGTGTGTGTGCGTGCGTGTGTGTATACGCGAATTTCAGCCGGCGGATGAACGGGTGTGGGCGCGCGCGCGCGTGCACCCATATGCGCCGAACGATAAGGGTGGAAATATATACAAATTCGTCCACGTTGCATTTTAATGCAAAGTTAATTGCATGCGAAAACGAGAATGGTACAATTCACTTGTAACGTCGTGGTTTCTATTTTACGAATAATACTTTTCGAACGCGGATAAGGAGTAGAAGGTATAACGTATATATTCTCGTTTATAACTTTACATTTAATTCATATAAAAAGTGAATTTGAAAAAAAATAATGCTACTGCAGTACTGATATTAGATACGTAAATTCTAAAAAAATTCTTTTCGCTTATATCACTTGAATAAATTAAGGAAATGAAGTTTAAAATAATAGATAATCTTAGATGCGCTATATTATTTTGTGGAATTTAATTAAATAATTAAGGTATATTCCTAAGTATATAATGTATTAAACACTTGGATAATTACACAAGTTAAGCGATGTAAAACATCGATAAAATTTATCTCACCGACTATTAAGTCAGATCTGAGGTTTTCTTAATAAATTAAAATTATTAGCAGAAGTAAATACTATTTTTACGTTTCGCCGACAGTTACCTGCTGGGCTGATCAGTAGGATGGTAGGTAACCAATTCCTAAACGTACGATGATTGCCAAAAATTATATCTTGCACATATCGTAGAAAGAAAACCTCACATCTAACTTAATCGTCGATGAGATAAATTTTGTCGATGTTTTATATCGCATCACTTCTGGAATTACCCAAGTGTTTAATATATTATATTCTTAGGAATATACCTTAATGATGTTTAAAATAACCAAAGACTTTAATTTTTACAGATACTTGCCTTTGTTTAAATTGATTATAATCCTTTATCTGTTGAATTTAGACAAAATGGAATATTTGTCTGAAAGGTCATTTTATTACAGCCGTGCACAATATATTTTTTTTACCTCTATTATTATTTAATTAACAAAATACCATTTGAGAAAATAAAACCTTTTAGTCGGGGCGAACAGAAAGGCTCGCGTAGAAAATTCAAGGTTTCCTCGATAACCCGGTGTTGCTTTACGTTTTTTCCGTGCACTAAATCGATTTCTTGAGGTTATTAGGCCTTAAAGTTAGTTCTTTCCGCGATTAGGCTCATTTTTTCCTAAAATGTTTTTTATTTGTGTACGAAAAATTTAACCCTTTACCTTTTAATATAAAATAAAAAAGTAAATAAAACTATTACATGTTTCAAAACTAATAATTTTATATATTGTGAGATTCCGCCGTAATTTCGTCTTGAAATACGGGTTTTAAGAAAAAAAATACAAAAGACAAAAAATCTGTAAAAACTAATTATTTATCGAAATGGCTAGCTTGCACAGTAAACTTTATTTCATTATTTGGAAAAATGACCAGTTTAAGACAAAAATGCACCTTATCTCGAAAATGAGTCGATATTGAACTTGTCGATCTCGAAAAATCGATTCAGCGCACCGATAAACATAAAACAACACCGGTTATCGAGGAGACTTTGAATATACTGCGAGACCCATCCTGATCGCCCGAACCATCTTATATATATTATTGTATAAGATAGAATCTTATTAGTACTATTACTAGTTGAATTATTAAAGGAAAATTTTTTCACTTGTGGGAATATAGTATGCATTATGGACAAGAAGTTTAAAATGACAAAGGATCATGATTCAATCGATATGCTTCATTTGACATCTACGTAGAAAGTAGTTTACAAGAGATTGCAGATTTTTTTAATAATTCCATATTAATCTATACCTGACTATTTATAAATTGACGTTAGTAATTTCTTTTATATCTGAATTATTTTACTTAATATGAAAAAAACTCAATCATTTGCACATGTATGTTTGTGTTGCTATCCGCAAAGGAACATAGACATACGTAAAAGAATATTCGATATGTTGTCTCGTATTTTCCTTCGTGGATCGCCGGATTGCACAAAAAAATGCAATCCCGAGGCTGCTTGGAGTCGCGCGGGCCAATCACGCGACCCGACAGATGCAGGCTCTGCCTTCGACCTCGAGCAGGGACGACGTTCGAATGCTTGAGCGCGAGGTTGTATAGCAGGTTCCGCGCTGATAAGAGTACAGACCGCGCGACCCCCTGTCCGTTCCTTATTAGAGCATATAAACATGGAGTTAGCATGCCATGCTAAAAAACGAAGGACAATTTTCGCATAGAGCGAGAGAGAGAGAGAGAGAGAGAGAGAGAGAGAGAGAGAGAGAGAGAGAAAGGTGAGATGTTATATAACTTTTCTGCCCCGTTCGGACTATATTTATAGTGTACGGATTGTTTTGTTCAAAATATATTTAAAGTAGAAGTGGTGTTTTTATTGTAAATAGTTCTGTAAATCAATATTAAGCTTGATATCTAATAACAAATACTTTTAATGAGCATCATTAAATATTAAATTGAACAAAAAAAAAAAAAAAAACGGATTTGGGTTTGAGCTCCCGACTAGAGCAGACGTGTTTTGTTTTGGTTGAAGAAAATTCAAACGTAAACAGTGTATTAAATTCCTATTAAAGTAAATGTATTTTCTGAAATAGTGATAGAAAATTTTAAAGCCAGTGCTATTTATTTCACTGGCTGAAACTAGTGCAGCTGTGATAGCTTTCGATATAAGGGGCCATCAAACCAAACAATCTCAATGTGTAAATTATGTAACTCTCTCATCGCAACCTACAGCATCATACGCAAATGTCGCAAGGATCGAGCCGTGAAAGGAGCATGCCATCGTTATTGATTCCATGGAAAATCTAACAAACGAAGACTACATAGATGGCTTGGAAAAATTAATTTATACTAATAAAATCAGGTTTATGTCGAAGATTTCAGGAAACTGAATCTGTGTTTTTTTGGCTGATAAAAGCTCCGTAGAAAATCTCAAGAATAAAAAAGTCCAGGTTAAAGAATATTTATTAGTTATAAAGCCATTTATTAATAATAATAAAAGAGTAGTCATTTCAAACGTTTATCCTATGATTCCGAATGAAAAAATCGCCTTGGCACTAAAAAGTTATGGCATAAATTTATTATCTGAAATAAATAATATTAGAGCTGGTCTGCATAAACCAGGCAGACAACATATTTTATCCTTTCGTCGACAATTCTATATAAGTGAAAGTGACGAGGCTCAAAATTCCAGACAAAATTCAAGTTATACATGATAATACACCATACTGGTGCTATCTTACAACGGATTCAACTGTCTGCTTTGTTTGTAAGCAGACATCATCGCTTGCTACAAGCCACCGAATATAATGCTTGCAGAAAAAGATTGGGAAAATTTTTTTTATACCACTAAACAAGGAAAACATTGCATTTACGTAGGCGACTTTAATTCCCACCACAGACGTTGGAATTCGAAAATAGTTCCATACATAATAGAATCTTATGTATGGAACAAGCTAAAAGTCCTTAAAAACAAGTAGCTCAATACAAATCCGGGAACAAACGAAAAATATCTTGAGTTCAATGATATTAAATTGAAAAGAGCCCTGGATAAAATTAGCCCACCGTGGGTACCTACAGATCCATCATTCGTACCACACTGTGAACAAAATAAATTCCTAAATCAAAAATTCCAATACGTAGAAATTAATGTAGCAATACAATCCAGAAATACGAAGTCAGCCCCGGGGTTAGATGGGATTGATTACGAGACCATAATCAGATTACCACAAAAATACAAACTTAATCTTCTTGACATCTTGAACGATATGTATGTTGCAAATAACTACCCATTAGAGTGGAAGAAAACGTACGTGTACTTTATCAGAAAACCAGACGGGGATAGCTACAGTCCCATAAGTCTTACATCTTGTATCTGTAAAATTTTTGAATTGATGGTTAAGAATCGGCTTCAATGGTGGGCGGAAACACAGCATCTAAAACCACCGGAACAGACTGGATTTCGAAAAAGACAATCGTGTGTGTACAATCTCACAAATCTCACATTACAAATTGAACAAGGACTCGCAACAAACCAGCATGTATTCGGAATATTTCTCGATGTTACCAGTGCGTTTGATAATGTGAACTGCGAAATATTATTATCCAAATTAGCCAAAATAAAATGCCCTGAAAATTTAATGCGATTCGTAAAATTTATAACGTATGAAAGATAGGTATATGCTGATTCACTAGGTGACTCGTATAGGAAAATCTATAAGGGTGTTCCTCAAGGTGGAGTATTAAGCCCACTTATTTTTGTTTTATATACAGCTAACATAAAGGAAAATTTACCAAAAAGTACGGTAATTTAAAATTTGCTGATGACGTAGCGATATTAATTAGAAGGCAAAATATAAAATCATGTACAACACTTGCTGAAAAATCTGTAGAAATAATTCAAAATAATTAAAAACTCTTAGGCCTTGAATTTTCTCCCCATAAAACGATCTTTCTACACTTTAATAGACAAGGATATGGGCCAAATGAAACTTAAATAACGATTAATAAAGTAAAAATAAAATCTTCTGAAACGTCACCTAGGTATAATTTTTGATTATAAATTATCATTTTCACAGCAAATTGATCACATTAAAAACAAATGTAATAAAGCACTTAATTTAATCAAATTTGTCAAAGGAACTTGGTGGGGTGCCGATCCTGGTACATTAATTACGATGTATAAAACGTATATACGTTCAAGAATTGACTATGCTATTTTTACGTATTTTCCCACAAAAAAAACCGATATTGAAAAATTTGAAAAGATTCAGTATGCCGCAATTAGGCATGCAATGGGCTATCGAATCAGCATTCCCACCAATATCCTTATTGCTGAGTCAAAACTAATATATATTCAAGACAGAGTTAAATATCTGTGTCTTAGCTATTTATCCAAGATAATGTCAAACAAAAATCTTCCTATAAACAAAACAATTTACTATATATACAATCGTAGAAAGAAAAAGCAACACCTAAAAAAGAAATACCTACACAAAAGTATCGTAGAAATAATGTCCTTAGCTGAAGAAATGGATATTCAGAATCAATACCATTTATATGAGACTGATTTTAGATATCTTATACCTCATATAGAAGTAGATACTAAAGTTCGAAACGTGCTTAAAAAAATTGCTAATCCTACTGCTTTTATAACCGAGTTAATTTCTAGAGAAAATGCGCTTGCAATTTTTACAGATGGTAGTAAAGTACCTGGCAATTCTTCAGTGGGCACTAGTTGCTTATGTCAAAATGCAAACAAAATTATTCAAAGACGTCTAAATTCGGCGGCCTCTATATTTACAGCAGAAACTATTGCTTTAAATGATGGGATTAATTTTGCTATACAAACTGATACACAAAAAAATGTCTTTATATTCACGGACGCCCTTAGTGTCTTAAACAAGTTGAAATCAATAAAACTAACCATTAAAACTAGCTTTTATATTTACGAAATACTTACTTTTATATTAAACGAAAAATTATAGATAATAACACATCAAATAAAAATAATAATAAAATAAAATTATTTTGGATATCATGGCACTGTGGAATTCAGGGTAACGACGAAGCCGACCTTTTAACCAAAGAAGCTACCAATTTTGTAGCCGAAAATATTATGAAAATGCCATTCTATGATTTTAAAGAAAAGTTTTATCACAATTCTTTGGTTCTTTGGAGAGTACTCGTAAAAGGGCAGTAGGATTGGGTACGATTAAAGGTAAAGAATACTTTGAAAATTATTTTTCAAAAACTTCAAGACCGTGGTTTCATAAGTACAAAATCGGCAGAAAACAAATAGTCACAATAAATCGATGTCGAGCAAATCATTACAATCTTGCTTATTTCTTGGCTCGTGTAAATATAATAGATAGTGCAGAATGTTTTTGTGGTTATGAAAAACAGGATCTAAATCATATTCTTTGGCAATGCCTAATTTATAATAAAGAAAGAGAAAAACTTATTCAGAGCCTTGAAATGAAGTAAACTTTATCTTTCGATTTCAATTAAATTACTAATACAAGAACCTAGTGAATCAATATACGGTATTATTTGTAAATTTTTTAATATGTGCAATATAGATATTTAAGAAATTATTTTCTTAAGCTTCAAAATCCTATGTATTATCAAATCGATGTAAAAGAAATTTGTAAACTCTATGTATAGCTAAATTACCCTATTAAGGGTAGAGAAAGTTTAATAAAAAAAAAAAAAAAAAAAAAAAAAAAAAAAAAAAAAAAAACGAGTGCGCTTTCCAAATAATTTATCGTTTAACTATTTATTTTTGTTTTGCTTTCATTATATATAAAAAATATTCATTAAAAAACATGAAATTGAAAAAAGAATATTTTAATTTTGGGTATTATTCAATGATTTTTTAAATTACATATATTCTATTGTACGACCTGTCGGTGATTCGATGAAAAGAAATTCAAAAATAATAAATAATTTTATAATATTTAAAATTTAGTATTGGATTTTTTAAAATCTCGGTATTTGGCAATAAATTGCCAAAATGAAAAATCTTAAATTTTTAAACCTTCCGTTCAAAAATTCAAATGATTGTTTGTCATTTTTGGGCCGAAGGATAAGCAGCCGAGCACCGCTTAGTGTCAGAGAGATAGAAAACTTCTAGTCATGTTCTATCACTTTCGCACCATACGAAAACTGTCCTCAATTTTTTCATTTAACGTGCTATGTCCAGCTATATATGCTCGAAAGTCTACAGTGATAGTTCCACGGCGTATTTTCTCCGAGTCCTCGCTGCAAACGACTCATCGCTCGACGGCAAAGAGGACAAGACTTAATGACGAGAGCACTCGCTCGTGGCGTATAAATTGTTGGGGCTCGTTTGAAACTATCGTTTCCATTTCAAACGTACCCGAGAACCTTCAGATTTACTTCTTTTTATTTCATTTATTTTAACGATAAATTTCATTTTAATTAAAAAAAAAACAAAACATAAATAACACAGCGAAAGATCTTGGCTTGCTTTTTATTTGCATTTGTGTGCGTTATTATGGATTATTCAATAACAGGTGACGAAGTATCGGAACACTTTGTGTCGAAATCATTGCGGTCGTAAACGTGCGCTGCTGCCATAAACGATACACTTATCCACGTATAGAAGCGAATCGAACGGTAAAGTCTATTATAGACGAATATATAGCATAAGCCCGACTTTCAGAAAAAGGCGTCGAACGAAACGTCCGCGCACCACCTCGATATTCAATTATATATATATATATATATATATATATATATATATATATATATATATATATAAAATCTGTCCGTGTGCGCGTGCGCGCGTTATTTTATATTCGTCGCGGCAACTTGCCGTGCATTTTCTATTTTAAAATTTAAATGGCCGCTCGCGCGAGAGTTCGGGCTCCACCTTAATCCCCTTCTCGCCTCGCCCGTTTCCTCATTGTCCAGGCCCGGAGAAGTCGCGAGAGTGCCTTTTTCCTCCTCGCTGCTTTCCGTCTGCTGCCTCCTCCTCCACGGCACTCGGATTGGCCGTCGTTGTCGCGAAGGAATATAATATTTTCCCGCCACCCCCCCCCCCCCCCTCGTATACGCTCGCGTCTACGGGCGCCGAGTCGGGACAGAAGACGTATATGGTGCGCGTCACAATAGGCCCCTGATGAATGTCGGTATAGATTTACATGGGAAATGCGGCGCGGCGAGAGCTCGATCGGCGAAGTGGTCCAGAAGACCGGAGAGAGAATCGTGAAAGGAATTTCGGGCGCGGAACCCGACTCCGACACACACACACACACACACACACACATACACACGTTTATGCGTGCACATATAGTATATACCGAATCGAAAAAAGTCCGCAAAATCGTTCTACAATACACGCCAAGGATTTGTCATCATTTGAAAAGAATAAGCAGAATTTAGATGTTACTGAAGACGAATCTGTTATTGGACTTTCGACATTCAAGATTGCCGATTGTACATGGAGAGTGCGTTAGATTAAAATCGATGTTTTATATTTAATAGAACCAGAATAGTTACATTATACAGGGGTGTCTGTGGTAGCCCATTGCGATTCGAATATTAGAATTTCAATATTTCAAATGCCGGTATCAGTAATTGAAATATGATTAAAAAAGAAATTCCAGTTTTATATGAAAAATGTCTACGTATTATTGTAAATCTAATCGAATTATATGCTCTCAACGTTTCTAATCTCTAGATATTGTCATTTACAAAACCAATTTTCAACCAAAATTACCATGATTTTTCGACATTAATTGGAAATAACTAATTATTTATAAAAAAATTAATATCATTTGTACATAAAAATATAATTATTTATGTCTTAAAGTATCAGAAATTCATAAAGCCTGTTAAGTTATGACAAAGCACTTAAATAACAAATCACACAAAGCAAAGTAAAGCACTGTGTTACATAACCCAACGTAAAAGTTTATAACAAAGAACTTAGGATAATAACGTAAAAATTATCATAATAAAAAAGATTGTTTAGCCTATTATAAAAGATATCTTATTAGATCGATACAATATAGATTGCTATATAGCGCATTACTAGATCATCAAATATTCGAATACATAATGTCGTATAACAGACTAGTTTAAAAAGAGACCGTTCTTCGGATTACTACGGTTTCACAATAATTTATATCACCATTAGTAGGATTTTCAGAAAGAAAATTTATCTCAGTGTGATTTTAGATTCTTATATATGATTCCAACATTGTCTTATATAAAGAATAAATTAACCACTTAAGAATAAAAAATAAGTCTAAATTTTCGATAAACATTAATTTTTCATTATTAAAATTACCATCCTAATTTGTAGTATAGCAATTACTTTAAAAAAAATTAAATCATATTATGTAAAAAGAAATATTATATCGGAAAAAGATTTATCCTTTATTTTATTAACAGGATTTAAGCCGCGATAGATTTCAGCGTTTCTTCAACCGCCAAATTTAAATGTAAAATATTAATTATTTTTAACGAGTACATCAGGCCATTAAAGAAATATTAAATGAGACTTTATGCCATTTAGGTTATTGAGTAAATAAATAGAAATAACTAAAAAATTTGTATGACCCAGCTATACAGAATAAAAGGACAGTGAGCTTCTAACAATGCATTTGATATATTTTATGATGCGTTAGCATCATTAATCTAACAGGGTTTACAGATGTTCGCCTTATCCGATTCCTATATATACAAATCAATATATAGATATACGTTTATATTGATCATTTTACAGCTGGCCTCTCTATTAACATCTCGCACCCCGGCTCACGGCTCAATGTCAATAAGAGCGGAAATGAAAACGACCGCCCGAGAAGCAGAGGGGGTGAGACAAGGAATGAAAGGGAGAAGTGAATGAAAATCCCGAGGCGCGCGAAAATATATATATATATATATATATATATATATATATATATATATATAATCAGGCGAAGGTTCGCGCGGCGCCTCATCAGACGGGCGAGCAAAAGAGCCGGCCGGGGATCTCTTAAAGGGGTACGAATGTGCTCCACGGCGCCCTCGGCTTTATTAAGCAAAATCTTAAGCTCCCCGATCTCCTATGAAGCCCGTCCCTTTAAAGGCGCGGCGGGCGGCGCGTGGCCCAGTTAAAGCGACGACCTTGATAATAGTTTATGAAGGAGAGGAGGCCGCGCATTGGTTCCGACGCTGACGACATTGACGTCACCGGCGCTCCGCCGCCGCCAACAGCAGCAGCAGCAGCGGCGGCGGCGGCGGCGGCGGCGGCGGCGGCGGCAGTAACGCGAAGGAGGGGTACATCGGAGCACGCGCGGAGAGGGGTTTATGTCCCGGAATTAATTAACCCACAGCCCTCGCGGTCGTTGTCCTCGCCCGCGCGCCGCGATTTCGCCCCAGCCCTCCTCTATCCTTCTGCCGTCTCTTCTCCCTCGTTAGAGCCGGGTCGGCAGGGGGAGGGGTGGATGTAGAACGCGAGAGAGCCATTTTATACCCTCGAACTCTCACTCTCGAAATTCTATTACTCACTTTCTCCCGTCCTCGTTCGTTATGCCGGCGCGCGTCGACGCTGCGGCGGCTTCGTTCTCGTCCTCGCGCTCCTCTCGCCTCGACCCCTCTCCCTCCTCCACGAGCTTTCGCGTCCCTCGCCGGCGTACGGTTCGACTAACCCCGGGCTTTCCTCTGCCCCCCCCCCACTCTCCACGCGAACTTTCGCCTATCGCCCCAGGTACCGAGATATATAGCGACTGCAGTCGGCTTCCGTGTATTTACATATGCACACACGCATACTACATGACCCGATGCACCATCAAAAGATCGGACACTCACGGGTTTTTTCATGTATGTAGATATATATATGTCTAGCCGTGCGGTCGCTTCCATTTCACGTTTACCACTGATATATACATATATATACATACATAGTGTTGGCGCACGCGTTATCATCCGCATTTCTCGCCTTTTAATCGACTTAACGATCGGGCCAAATTGATTTATCTACTTCGGCATCGAGTAACGCAAGGGGATGTAGTTGAAATACCCTATATATATATATATATATATATATGTATATATATACATAGCACATTAATTCGTGTTTACTCTAATTTCGTAGTGCTTTGGCTGCACACTTCAAGCAAGGCCTAGCCAGATTTGAAATTTATATTAATTTGATTAAACGGGTGGCATTTTTGTATGCAAGAAATTTTACAGTGGAATTTTAGCTATTCCTTTGTTTCTTAGTAACATAATATACCAATGCTATACGTTCGTTTGTAATAAATATTTAAATAAATAATTAGATAAATCTTAAATTGTAAATTGTTCCAAGATAACGCAGATTAGTTATTTATTACAAGATTTAGGATTATAGTAATCAGTATTAATTCTTAGAATTCTTATTTTATTATGAATATAATTGAAATGACAAAACTGAAAAGTTATAAAATATATATGTAGTATATTAAACGATACAGAAGTAAGAAATACAAGTAAGGAAAACGATATAAAAGACGATATACAAGTCCTTTGAAAGACCGGGATCAATCGTAGTTTTCCATAGAAACGTAAGATGCAATATAACCTCATAATGAATGAGTTCCAGGAGAGAGAATCAAATGGAATTAAAACACATCTTTCATGAATTTTGTTTTATGTAAATTAAATTTTTTAATATTAGTAACATCAATTACATTGCAATGCTATATCGTTTAATTTGAGATTGTTATATAGACAAAAATAAAGACATATATTCGTTAATACTATATGCATTTTATAACACAATAATCATTAAAAATGATATGGTTAACGCATAATAGTTTTACTACTCGTATTAATCGATAGAAGATGTACGGTTACCTACAAAATATAGGCCCACTGGTAAAAAATTGTTATTAAAATATCTCGTTAAAGTTAATTGATGGAAGCTACAGCAAGAAACGATAAAAATTTTACATTTATGATATTACATAGTAATTTAATAATATAATTTATTTTTAGATTGACTAAAGTATATCATATTCGAATTTGCCTTATAGTTTACATACTATATAGCTACAGAGTAATAGAAATCTTTGTAATTTTCTGATGAGAAAAATATTGTTGCTACTTTCAAGTTAACATGTATTAAAAGTTTATTAACCATTCTATATATATATATTAAAATACCAATGTATTTTATTATAGGATATCTAAAAAAAGCTCAATTTAACAAACTTTCATTCAATATTTTTGCTTAATAAATGAATCCATAATTGATTTAAATGTTTTTAATGAGCAAGTAACAATTCGGTTATTGGATAACTGCTATTTTTCCTCTTTAATATTAATGATTGGTTTATTACAGTATGTTTTTCCTGTTCAATTTCTACAATATATTAGAAACTCTCACATTAAGAAATACTGGACTTTAATCTAGTTCATCGCCCATTTAACCTTTTTACGTTTAACATTGTACCGCCGTTAGGGCGGCAAACCGCCGTTGCCACCTCCCAAAGCGCAATATATACGTGCGCAGGGCATTTTTTATTAAAGTTTCTAATTAATATACTATTCCTCACAATGAGCCTAAAGAGTTTCTCCATCATCCCCAAAGTTCGCCTTAACATCAAGAGTCAATAAGTCACTCGGACTATACCGCCGGAATCTCTAGACTAATTTGGTGTCCCTGCGATCTGGTGGACAGTGCGTGCTTTTATACAGATGTGTATATATATGCGCATTCGATTTCGATCAGCTCCAACTCGCACACAGAAAACAATGAGTGAGAAAGAGAATTACATGGAGATGTTGTATATTCGTCTTGTTCCCTCCTCCTTCCTTTCTGTCAATGTCTGTCTCCCCAAACCTCTCTTTCTCTCTCTCTCTCCCTCTCTCTCTTTCTTATTCTCTCTTTCTGTCTCGTTGCCATTCTCATGACATGCCAGTAGCGCGCGAGCGGGCACGGACCGTCAGAGAAAAGATCCATTTTGCATCCTGTCACTCGTCCTGGGACTCGAAACGACTTCTTCGGAGTATTATAGAATATATATGTAGGGCTCGCTGTCTGGCCTGTTTATTTGGATGTGCACTATTTTTAATATATATATATAGATATATAAGTACGTTAAAGTTTTATTTAAAAGAATTTACTTAGTAGCATTATATAAAAAGCATCTATTTTTTTCGGAATCCGAATAACACGTTAGAAATGATAATAAAATGGCTTATCTGCAACCTATAAATACATTCTAAGAAGAACTATTGGTAGTAAAAATATCCTGACCTGCCACAATGCTGTGCTACCCTTCGTACATATTTACGCGTGCTTCATGATATTGCCTTCGCTTGCGCAAAATAGCCGGGTCGGAACAAAAATAGTCGCGGCGATCGGGATCTATCTCGACGAGCTATGGTTTTGTTAATTAAAAACGAGTTATTATTTAGACTCTTGTATTAAATAATAATAAGAGTTTATCGGAATACTGCAACGCGTTCGTATAAGTCCTTTGAATTTATCGAACCCGTGTTGTGAAATAAGTCCCGCAGAACGTCTCGCAATGTCAGTTTGCAATCTCGCAAACTGGCGGGGAGTAATGTAATTGAGCTTCGACGGCTTCGGATTGGTATATTAATATCAAATTCGCAAGTCACTTCGTATTCCACTAATGAATATAATAAGAAGGAATACTCACTGATTTTTTGCTCTAAAAAATGTATTTGGACACAGATTTTTTGGCTGCGACGAGCGATGTAATCGGGAGAAGGTATAACGAAGACTGTGAAGATAAACAGTTTTTAGCTCAGAAGCTAGCTCGAGCTTTATTAGTTTGGAGAAATCGGTATATTAGAAAAACCTCCAGGGCCTTTGATATGTGGAATCCAGCGTGCAATCGGCGTAGTGTCTAAAGCGTGGTAACTTTAGCGAACTACGGTAAATACTGAGTTTACGTGCGTGGTTAATCCTCGGGCGTAATAAGATGGGAAGAGAGTTAGTGGTCGTAGTTGATACCACTCGTGCTCCCAGGGAAAGAATGGATGTCGATGAGCTTTTCGCAGCCTCATTTATACAAAAAGTTGTACATTGCTTTTTACGGAAAAACGCTTTTCAAAATGGACGGGTCTTGATTAACATGTTTTGCCGTGTCGGTTGACTATATAAATTTAGCCTACATCCTCTATATAGCAAAGGTCTCGAGAGTAAACCGCGTATGATTTTTATTATCCATCTAAATGGATCCTAATTTCAGAAATTAGGCAGTATACGCAACGGCAAAGGAGAGGTGTTCCTCTATTTATAAACACTATTACATTTATTATAAAATTTTTGTTAGTACTCTTCTATTAGTAGTACATAGATTCATCATGATTATTTCGTTTTTTATAAGATTTTACTAGCATGCGTTTTTGAATCGTAATTCTAAGTTAAAAATTACCATGTTTATAGAAAAACAATCATAATTTGATGTTAGTTAGTCATTAAACTTATATGAAATAATGTGATTTTACCTTTAATAATTAATAACTTATACAGTTAGATTTATTTAATATATAATATATGATTTTACTTTTAATAATTATATTAAGTGATTTATAATAATTAATCCAGTTAAAATTATTTCATATACCTTAAATTAAATAAACCTTAACTTATTTAAGCAATGACTGATTGCAGCAACTTTGCTACCTTAAATGTATTGGCTTATTGTAAATAATATAAAATAAGAATTAAGTATATATAATAGATGAGTATATATTGAATACATGGTTGTAAGTAACTACGTGAAATGTTGAAAGTGAATGGGTTTATTTATTCATTTTTTCAAGTATTGATCAATCATTATTTTAGGGTTTAGTAAATATATTGAACGTCACAATGTGGCCAAGTGTACTCTATATACGTATATATATATATATATATATATATATATATATATATTTTTTTTAATTTTAATTTTAACTTTACGACAACTGCGTTGTCTCATGTTGATCGTGGTTTTCTATATATCAGACGAGATGAGGTTTCGATCCAGTCCGATACAATGTGATTAATTTTAAATACCATATCTATCTATTATTACATATTTTGACATTTAATCTAAATTTCATGTCTGAAAAATATCACCGCCATCCCTTGTTATTTAAACGAAAAACACTGTTTATGTAACAATATGCGACATGTATATTAAAAAACCAATGTATCTTATTTAACGTACTCATTTTTTATTCTATATGTATACATTATAATTTAATTAAAAATTTAAAAATAAGAAATAAATAATTTAAAATAAATTTAAAATAAT
Organism: Sycobia sp. Sy_11; assembly: GCA_018907035.1. Lineage (NCBI taxonomy): Eukaryota > Metazoa > Arthropoda > Insecta > Hymenoptera > Epichrysomallidae > Sycobia > Sycobia sp. Sy_11. Next base: position 1,782,184 of record JACCIC010000076.1, read on the forward strand.
ATTATTTTAATCAAAAATAAATTTAAAATAATAAAATTTATAAATAAGAATTTAATAGGCGGAGAATTTTATTTGAAATTAATTATAAATGTTAATAGGTACTTTTTAAGAACTAATTCTTTTGATTACGCCAACTGTTCAAGATAATTTTAAGCTTTTGTTACGTACTACAAAAATATATACAAAAATGTTATACAAAAAAATTTAACAATTAAATTTAACCGACAAATCAAGAAACATTTTTTCCAAATATATTCTTTAAATATTTTTAATGGCATGTTCAGATATTATGAAGAACTATATTCATCTATAAATTAATACTTTCAACTTTAAGGAAGAATAAACAGTGTAAAAAACAATGAACAAATTAAAAAATCTATATCGCATGAGAATAAAGTAAAAGTGACATTAAATATTATGCATATTTGATCACTCGCTGCTTAAGAGCATAATAAAAGCTTCAAGACAATAATATTTCTTATGTACAATTTGCCAAACAAGAACCATAAAGCCATTGATGAAAATCATAACTAATTGGATATAAATACTCTATTAATGTCTCATTAGATCCCAAAATGCATTCTATTTTTCTGTATATACGAATTAGTGAGCCTCCCCCCCTATTTCGAATCGCGCGAGCTCACCTCGTAATCTCTATTATCTATATGCATATTACACATATGATAACGCGCGATGCGAACCAAGAAACTAAAACAAGAAAACGGGAAAGCTCACGGGAAGAAAGTAAATCCGCCTTCAAAAACTTTATGGTTCTTTTCTTTTACATGCACATGCATAGATGTATGTATGCATTATATATATATATATATATATATATATATATATATATATATATATATATATAGAAGTTGTTAAGCGCTCGAGCGATGCGAAGAGCGCCTTTTGCCCTTGTCTGTGGCTCTCGAGCTTTTTTCTTTTGCGAGTTGCGCAAGAACGCAACTAAAGAATCGTTGTATGTATAAAAGTGGAGAGGAACAGAAACAGCGCTAAAGCAGGTTCCGCGCAAGGATACCAAATACCATTGCCGCATATCCTTTTAAAACTGGATAAATATTTGCTTTATATATATATATATATATATATATATATATATATATATATATATATATTGATAATCTACAGCGAATCTTCAAATATAATATTTTATGCATTCGTGGAGGATGTAAGATTGGCGTTGTTTAGATCATCGGATACGTATTGATATCTAATACAGTGTAAAATACATTGTTCTTATTTCAAAGTTGACAGAACCATCAACTTAAGAGCTGTTATCGGTATTATTCTAATATGTATAGTGCAATGACCCGTGCAGAAATATACTCGACATATCCCTAGTTCGGGCTAGATCCTAGTCAAAATTACTGATGATTTCCTCATGTAGGTAAATCTCGCCAGATCCGAGTTAGATTTCCCTTCAATCATCTAATAATCGTCATATATTAATTATTACTTTCTCGAATTTATTCAGATTTCCTTATCTTTTATTGATGTTAGAAAGAAATACGTGTTTTCCACTAGTCAAAATTTTACAAGTAGAGAACTTAAGGAAATTATCAGGCTTTCTATCTTGGATCTAGTCAGATTTTCTTAACTTCTCCCTATTTTGGAAAGAATGACAATTAGAAAATTTATATATAGATTTTATATATACATCCATATATGTATGTATATATATATATATATATATATATATATATATATATATATATATATATAACACCCGCATATCATTCCAACATGGGAAAGAATTTAAAAAATTGATTTACTTTGTATGATTTATCTTGTGTTTATAAAATTATTTTATGATCTTAAGTGGTGTACGGTCGTATGCAAAGTATAATATAGCAATCGCATATTGCGTTTTAGCATAGTGAATAATGCGTTAGCTTGCAAATCGTAGGGTCGTGGGTTTCGATACTCAGCGGAGGTCGGAATTTTTTTCATCAAAATAAAATAATTTATATTTTCAACGGAGGTAATTAATATTAAAATTTACAATAATTAGTGTAAAAATATATTAATAATTATTAATTGATAACTGTAAATCGTAATACGTAATGCGTAGTAATGCATATAGAATAAATTTATAAATTCTAATTAAATGGTATTTTAAATAAATAAATATTAAAGAGTCAAAAAATTATTCACTTGATAGAGGAAACGAAATTAGAATAATTTATAAATCGTCTTAATTCCTAGATTTTCTGACTAGATTCTGTGTCGTTTCTAACTTGAAAGACCTACCAGAATCTAAGCTCGTTCCCTGTATAAAATGCTATTAAAAGTGGGATAAATCGGAACTAGGATCAGACTAGATTTCCCTTCTGGATCCGAACATTTAATAAGGAAAACTAACCCGATACTAGTTAGATTCGAGAAAGAATTTCTACACGGGGAAGAATATAGCGATATGAGGAGTGCCGTCAGTCAATGAACAAATAATACCTGTTCAAGACGTTGAAAAAAAGAAATGGTGTCGAAAACATGACTCCATAGCAAGGCATGCGATGTAGGAAAATGCGTCGGCTGTTTTTGCTCCTTTAATTCGGTGTATGAACTACATATTTCGTTCTGGTTCAACCTCGCGCTATCTGAGACTTGGCACTCGTGTTATTTTACACCTTGAGTCGTTACCTTTTCTTCCTAACCCTGAATCAGTAAAAGTCGTTCGACTGCTAACAAAACAATGAAAAAACTCGATAAAACTGTCAGGACTTATCAACATGCACAGTTTTCTCTATATAATTTTAAACTGCACGATTTCCTGGAATATACACAGATTTAGCAGTAAAAATAATGCGTGATCGGTAAACGAAACGTTACCTTCCACGTTACACGTCCGTTTTTATTCTTTTCAAATAATGGACGATTATGTACAACTTGACGTTCTAGATAGATCTGTAGAGGTACTAAGTGTACGCTGAAAGTAATATTGTCATTCCTGAAGGTATATTAAATATTGCTGCACATCGCACGAAATTCATTTCAGCAGCTTTTTTTATTCGCCGTATCTGAGCGCATAATTTCATCTACGCGGTTTATCGAATTTCTCGCTTTCCATACCACGCAAGTATCTCCCTTTCTAAATTGATAAAGTTCCTGTTCCAGCGCTGCAGTTCTCTCTTTCTCTCTCTCTCTCTCTCTCTCTCTCTCTCTTATATATAAACAATAACACTTTTCCCTGCCTCAGTCTCATGATAAAAAAGTACCTTTAGCGTGGCGGTGTATATATAACTATACATGTATATATAAAAAACAAAAAGCAAATACGTGTATTTATATAGGCACACCGTTATCTGTTAAAGAAACACTCGTCGAGGTCGTGTTTGAGTTTGTTATATGCAAAACTCGGCCCTTTTCCCTCCCTCTCGTCACCCTGCGCAATATATTTTCACCACGGTTCCGCGATTTTTACAATACATATTTAATAGTCGGCTAATGCACACACGGACCTCCCCGGACTCCGCTATTCTTATATATTGGCATGTCGCCTCCGCGTAAACGTTAGCTCAGGTCTATAGAACCGATACTATATAAACATACATATTTTTCTTCCAGCGCTTGTATCTTATACAAAGCTTCGAGCTTTGTTATAGATGTGTATATATAGAGAGAGGAGGACGCATCGCGCCCTCTCTCTCTGTATAAACTCCTGTAAAGTGGCGAACATCGAGATAAGTATGTATAGCGCTTCTTTCAATCTCTCTCTCTTTCACTCCAGAATTTATCGCTTATAAAACAGATAAACCGTTTACCTGACTCTCGAGATCCATAGTCCCTCTTGGCAATCGCACTATAAAAGGAACTGCAGCCTCTACTTCAAGGCACTACTTGTAGACAACTGCGCCATGACGTTAGCCAATATATCTATTTATAGGAAAACCTTGTCACACGTGTACTTTATATAAGCATATACATCACCGTCGCGGGAGGTCGAGGAGCTCTGGTGCGCACCGCACGCGACTAGTACGAAATAAAGCGGGCGACGAAATCGGTCTGATATGCGTAAGTATAAGTCTGTGTTTATATATATATATATATATATATATATATATATATATATATATATATATATAGCGGAAAACAGTCCGGCGCCGCTGCACCCTTATCGGAAAAAATAGCGCCCAATCAGAAGAGCGCGCGGGGGACGGGGTAGTCGAAGGGGTTCGTCGCTAGCGGGGGGCGGCGGGGAACACGCACGACGTGCATCTCTCGACTCTCTGCCCGGTCGCCATGACAACCCCGCGTCGTCCGCGTCGCCGCCGCCACCGTCGTCGACGTCGTCCTCGTCGTCGTCTTACGCCGTATAATACATACGCGCGCCACCGGGTGTGTGCCCCTTATATATTCCCACTCGATCGCGCGAGGATTTCCAAATGCGCCGTAGGACGAAAATTCGATTACGCGCCCAGGAATCGTCGTGGAGGCGCCCTTATACCGCACCCTCCTTCGACCCTCCCTATATATATATGGTATATATATGATATATACGCGCGCGAGGCAAGATCAAACGCGCGCGTTCGCTATATCTGTATATGTAGATGTGTATAATATACGTGGTCCAAGATCCGTATTTTCGTCGTCGGATTTCAGTGCGGTTGTCCTTTATATACGTATTACCTGCGATTTATTACGATTAGGACGAATAAGCCGACTTCGGTATAGCTTGATTCTCTGGCACAATCTGACGTGAAGATTTTTTAAGCCCATTTTATGAGATGTGATTTAAAATTTTTAGTATTTTTCCGTTAAATATTTATAGAGTTTTACTAAATATTTATTAATATCGAATGAATTTTAAAAAATCGATCGATGCAGTTGGTTCTTCCAAAATTTTTGCCATTCGTTAAAAAAAATTTTGTTTCTTTAATTGAATTCCTGATATTAGAAAGGTTCAAGTATACAGAATTATTTTTTATAACATTTAAACGTATATTTTTTAAAAGAAACTTTAACGGAAAAGGAAATATTTTATACTGGAAATTCGATTCATAAACCTTAATTTTTTTTCTCGGTTAACAAAAAAGAGTACCAACTTTTTTTATTATAACCGATAACTAATAATCTTCTTTTATAAATTAAATCAAATTGAATCGTTTCACAAAGACTCGATGTAGAAATTCGATAATTCTCCCGATCGGCGACTGGTCCAAAATTAAGGATTTACTTTTTAAGCAGTATGCAAGAAAATTATATTTTCAGTTTATTTAAAAACCTTTTATCGTTTTAGCGTATCCTCTCAAAATAATTTTTTCTCAAATGTTCTATTCAAATTCTTTTTAAGCAAAGTGAAATTAGGAAAATCACTGCAATTGACCTTACAAGTAAATTACCATGTTAGTTAAAATAACTAGTTATTTGCATTACTTCAATATATTTACATTTCATGATTCTTGTATAATAGATAATAATACATATGCGTACGACGAGATAAATTAAACCAAATCATATTTTGAGCATTTAATACAAGGTTCATGCTAAAAATCAGGGGCAAATAAAACAAGTAAACTATTGGACAAGTTTGAATTTTATTCTAGGTTAAATATGTTACACATACACACGCATACACACAGAGATAAGTAACGACAATAAAAACCAAATTACCTAATAATAATGTGAAAAATTTGTTCATTATATGTATGTATCCAGTCATAAACAAGAAACGAAACGCGAACAAAACCCAAGACAGTCTGGGAAAAAATTCATGAATGAGTGTAATAGAATAAAGGTAAATAAAAGACAAACCTCTTATCTCCTCTCGCGTGTGAGCATTGTAGATAATACATGCGAGAGCAGGGCTTGCGGAATGCAAATTAGCGTACCGGACGGATGGGTGTATTATACATATATATATATATAGAAGCGATTGCGAAATTCAAGGGCGGCGAGCTCGCCTACGGCCGAACTCGACGTATCATCCGGTACAGCACAGCACTATTGCGTTCGGATTAAGGGTACAAATTCTCACGAGGATCCCGCATTACCGCCACCGACGAGTTGATCTCTCTGCTCTTGATTCCTTTTTCAAAAAATAAATAGGAGAAGAGGAGGGGTTTAAGGAGAGAGAGAGAGAGAGAGAGAGATTCGCGACCTTTTCTCCCACCTCAGAAATTCTTTTTTATGTACTTTCTCTCTCTCTCTCTCTCTCTCTCTCTCTCACTCCCTCTCCACTCGCTAATTCACCATCTATATGTTTCTTTCTACATTTCATCCCTCTGTCTCATTCTATTTTATTCCATCTTTTCTTTATCCTCCTCCTTGGTTCTTCATCTCGGGGGGAGAGAGACGCGGATTTGGAGCCAGTGACGCAGCAGAATCCTCGTTGACTGTGATCCGCCGATGTAAATGGAAATTTTCTCCTTACATCTGTTTCCTCCTTGGTACTTCTTTATTTTGATTTCATTCTTTTCTCGCTTCTTTCGTCTTTATTGGTTGTCGCGATACACGCGAGAACGAACAACTCAAAATAAACTATAAACAAAAGTACAAAAAATAAGGATAAATAAAGAGTTGGTAAATATACAATTCTAATAAAAAAATAAGAAACTTTACAATTCCTTTTTCACAAAAATTATTATACAGATTATTCATTTACTAAAAATTAAAAGCTATATATTCACGAAAAATTTCCTTGTATAAACTCGTGCATATATAATAAAAAACTTAAACATAAAGTCAAATTATAACGATGGTAATACGTTGGTTTCCTCAGATACTATCGCATGAATAGTTCCGTAGAGCAGCACATTCATATATAATTTCCATAAGTTTCAATATTTGTTTATAACAAAAGACTAACATATATTGCAAACTATCATTGCTATTTATAATTGTTAATCCATTTGAAAGCTATATGACGAAAAATACGATGGGAATTTATATATATATATATATATATATATATATATATATATATATATATATATATATCAGACTCTCGTTTATTCTGGTCGGGTACAAGAGTAAGCCTTTAAAGAACCCAATCGAAGAACCCAAAGAATAAAAGTACAGAAGCCAGTAGTGAGTTATATATGTTTCCTGAATTTCTTTGTTATGTGCAACGTATATATATTTACATACACGTGTGCACACTCATATATATATATATATATATATATATATATATATATGCATGTATATATTTGTAGCACAGCTATTTTCCTTTCAAAGGCGTTGTCTCGTCACGAGCGCGAGTCACATAACCAGAGAGGAGGACAAGATTCCGCAGAAAACAGAGGCGATAGTCCCTTCTACACGGCTTCCATCTTGCTATGTGGAAAAGAGTAAAAATAAGAAGATAGAGAACGATGGAGATAGATATATAGAAAGATAAAAGAGAGCAAGAGAGCGGGGAGGGAGATTGGGAGAGGAGCAAGGTCGGTAACAATGTCGGATAAGGAGTTGGAGCTCGAGGGTTGAAGAGTCTGGATACGTGGAGGAGCAGAGGGAGGAGTGAAGCCAGAGGGGGAGGATAGTGGGTGTGGTGTGTGTATGCGAAAGGAGGTTGGGGTTTACGTGTGTAGAGGAAAATAGAAAGTATTCAGATTACAGGATGAGCTGCTGCCGCTCCTGTTGCCGCTGCTGCTGCTGCTGCTTCGGAGCCATCTATATATGTAGCTATAGAGAGAGAGAGAGAGAGAGAGAGAGAGAGAGAGAGAGAGAGAGAGAGAGAGAGAGAGAGAGAGAAGAGGGATACAAAATAAGGCGTCTCTGCAAAAGGGAATAGTTATGGAAAAGCAAAAGAGTAAGAGAGAGATGGAAGAATTCCCCGGTATATACATGAGAATGGAATCAATACGTGGAGCGCCAAGTGTGTGCTTTACCCCACATGCGCGTGTTTCAATGGGGCGTCCAAATATATATAACAGGAATAGCGAAAGAGACCGAGAGGGAGAGAGAAAGAAAGAGAGGCGAAGCTTCCCTACTTCGGGGAGAGGCGAGGGCGGGTTCCATCTCCCTGGGCACACCCTCGAGATATACGCGAAAAAGAGAGAGACGGAAGATCGAGCGGCAACCTACGCTGCGCCGCCGCCGTGCTGATGCGAATTTTCGAGAGGAATATTTCCCTTTCAAATTTTTGCAAGATAGGCTTTCGTAGGTCTCCTCCCCTCTTATTCCGTTCATCCCCTCTATCTCGCTCACTCCTTTCTCTCCATACTTTTATTTTTCTTTCTCTTTTTTATTTTATACTTAATATAAAGCCATGAATTCACAAAATATTCTCCAAGAAGTATGGGATAAGGCGTTACACAAGCTAGCTCAGCGATGATATTTGCTTATATTTTCTTCTCCTCCCTCGTATATTTTCTCATTGTACTTTCTTATTTTACAAGAAAATTATTGCACGCGACTCCGAGTTTATAGTCAAATTAGTTGCTGTACTCTTTTTCCAAACTTTGACTTATTAGAAAGCTAAAACAGTTGTTTAAAACTAACCGTTATGAAAAAGAATATACTACTTTCGAGAGAAATATTTTTAATAACCTTTGCAGATTACAGTTGAAAAATATATAGACATGAAAGAATTTTCTAGTAAATACCTTGACAAGAGTTTCTTACTTTTTTTCTTATTTCCAAAATTCAATTTGAAAGTGTAATTTTTATGCTTACGTATCCGGACAAAAATTTACCAACTATTTTATAGAGCGTGTAAGATAAGATGTATAATAATTAAAAATTTTTTGCGTTATTATTTTCAAAACAAACGAAGGAACCTAGCGAACGAACTTATATCCATAAATATTTGGTTTGCAGGAACGATCGCGAAATATGACTTTAAAAGAGATTTAATTTAATGAGCCGAGCGTCTTTTATTTGACTGAAAGTTTCGAGCGAGGGCATATAAAAAAAAGAGAAGAAGGCGCGGCGCGCTTATGAACTTTGCCGCCCGTTTTACCTAGTTTCCGCTCGTGACATTATTCCGAGTAATGCGAGAGAAGAGCAGCCGGGGAAGGGGGCGAGTTAACAAGTGGCTGCGCGAGAATATAGCGAATCGGGAATGAGAGCGCGCGGAGGAGTAGGGCGCGGGACGGAGGGGGTGGCGGAGAGAGAAAGTATCACAGGCGGCACGCGGGCGGCGTCGGCGTAAAAGCGGAAGAGGAAAAAATGGAAGGAGAAGAAGAGAAAGGGAAGTGGAGGAAGTAAGAAAAAAGTCTCTTATCACCCACTTTCTCGCTCTCTCTTTCATTCCGGGTTCCCTCGCGGAGAGCGAGTGTGCGAGCGAGCGAGCGAGCGGCACAGCTGATGTAATTTGATTCCCCGCGGAAAGCGCGGAGGCGAAGAAGCTCCCGAAGGCTCCATGACCTTCCCTTACACATTAATTATAAGGGGAATCTCTCTCTCCCTCCCTCTTTCTCTCGCTCGCTTACTTTTCCACCCCTACTTTGCCTCATTTTCTCTCTCTGCATCGCCTACTTGGCGTCGTCGCTTTACTCTTTCCACCGACGCGAACGCGAGCGCTCGCGCGCCATTCATTCACGACTTTTCCTCTCTCTCTCTCTCTCTCTCTCTCTCTCTCTATCTCTCTCTCTATCTTTCTTAACAGCGCACGTGCTGCTCGCCTTTTCTCTTCCTGACCTTGCAGAGCGTCTGCCCGCCCGCGCGGGCCTTCGCCCTTAAATGAGAGGGTAGCTGCAGCGCTCACCTCCTAAAGAATGTAAACAAGCTCGGCGATTTAACTTTTGACTTCTTGCGCATATACCGTCCTTCTTAAACTCGTTAAATCTCCCTCGTTGGTTCGATTTTCTCTAGGCAAATGATTTTAAGAATTTTGCACATTAATTATGGACTAAGTCGAATTGACTTGCTTTAAAATATGTCTGGAAACTTTATTCATATAACATTCTTATGTTGTCTTCTTTATAATATTGTGTCTATAATTTCGAGTAACACGGTATTATATATATATATATATATATATATATATATATATATATATATATATATATATATAAATTAGTAGTAGAGGTTCGTGCTATAAATTATGTTCGTACCGCTTTAATGTCTAGTGAGAAAAATAGTAATTTTCAATAGCATAAAATAATACGCAGTTCATTAACTAGATGTAACAGTGAATATTCACAGTCGTAATGCGAATATGTTTTTCGATTAATGTATTTGGAGCATAATGGATGCGAAAATACTGTTAAGTAGCTGAGACCGACATAAAAAAACCGATACCGTTAACATTTATGCAAAATGAAACTTCTTTTCAAAAGTTGTAAAATACAACGCGAAATGGTATAATACACTTCATGTACAGAATTACACAATGCTACACGGGACGCGTCATAAATAAAAGCATATTTTTTTTTTAATTTATTTGAAAGTAAAAATGTTGTCAAAATGCCGTTAACCAAGGAAGCTGACATAAGTAAAAAGAAATTACTACTACTTGAATTTGTGCAAAATGAATAATTTAACAAGAAAATTCCAAAATAGAATGCAACACGGTAGTAATGACGTGTTACTACGACCGGAGCGAGCTCTTCGACATCCCGTTAAATTTTTGTATTTTATGAAATTTATACAGGCTAATCTTTAGGCTCACAATTATGTTTTTCTTTGGTTTATTATAAATAATGCAACTACCTAAAAAATAAGTGTGTTTCATGATGTATTTTTTATTGAAAATTGTAAAATACCAATTTAATTCAATAAAAATATTCTATTAAGGTATAGAAAGCGAAGTAAGAGTTAGAGAATTTTTTTTTAAACCGTCAGAATTGAATTTACAGCTATTTCTTCTAGCATATTAATTTTTAACAAAAAATAAACCAGATTTTAGTGATGTATTATTATTTGTTTTATTTAAAAAATTTGGTAAATATGTGCACATTCGAATGTAACCCATATAATCATAGTCTATAAAATGTTTATTGATTTAAAAATATTTTTATTTCAACGTTTCATTTTTCTTATCAATCTGCCATTTTTAATTAATGAATTTTAATATTTTTATCGATTTTTCTAAATCACCGATATGGGTTTTGTATAAAATATATTGTTGAAATATAGATTTGCATGCATTATTATTTTTATCATTAGCCTACAAGTTCGTAAATGAAACAATATCGATCTGATAATAATAAATTAAGACGATTGTCTGCTGTTTTAAAACATATTTATAAGATAAAAAAAATTTTGGATAAAGCGCATATAAAGTAATCGAAATGTGAACAAAGTTTTTAGTTTAATATATAATATTTGAAACAAATTTGAAATCTAAATATTATCTAACTGCAGAAACTCTTGAAAATTCATTTCCACATATTCACACATCTTGTAATAAAGGAAGAATATTTGATATTTCTCTTTCTCTCACTTATATGTATATATTTGCAGTTACAAGCACAAAAGTACTCCGATGCGTAAAGCGAGAAAGTATATGAGAGATAAAGAGAGAGAGAGAAAGAGAGAGAGAGAGATAGAGAGAGAGAGAGAGAAAAGTAGAGAGAGAGAGAGAGAGAGAGAGAGAGAGAGAGAGAGAGAGAGAGAGTATGTATGTGTAAGAGAAGGAAGAGAGGTGGTAGACGGCAAGTGTCGGTGCCGCATCAACCGAGGCGCGCTTCATCCTATTTCACCATTTCACTCGGTTCATCTCCGTGCGCGCATCCCCTATCCACTTCCGTTCTCTCTCTCTCTCTCTCTCTCTCTCTTACTCACCGCCGATCCGTTCGTCCGTTCTTTTTTTTCCTCATTTTCGTCGTCGCGTCGCTCGCCCTCCACCCCACGGCTCATCTCTCTCTCTCTCTCTCTCTCTCTCTTTCTTTGCCTCCCGACACTGACGTCCCGACATCTCTGGGAGCAATCCCCATGAGTCGCCGCGGATGCTTTCCGCGTCGCTCGCGCGTTTCTTTTCGCCGCAGCGCACGCGCGTCCTTCTAGCGTTCCTATTTCCTACGCAGCCGCTCTCCTCTCACTTTCAGTTCTTGTGGCGATGTACATTCAATAATGTAGATACGCTCTCGCATCTCTGCCTCAAGCAGTGGCGTAGGTAAGATGCGTATGTGTCTCTCTTTTCGTGTCTGTACGTGGGGGGGGGGGGTGGTAAGACGTACGTACACCTGCGCGTATATCCTCTTTCAGCCGAAGAAAGGTGTATAGCCCGTCACCTCGCATCTTCCCCACTCCTTCTGTCGCGTCGATATATGTATGAGTGAATTTCATTCTCTCTGTCTTTCTCTCTGTCTCTTTCTCTGCCCCTGTCTCTGTCTCTCTGTCTCATCCTTTCTTTATTGGTCGCCTTTTTTCCCTTCTGCACCACGAATTCACTGCATGATGTTACAGCACCAAGTATATTGTATATACAGATAATTTGCAAGCCCTCTCATCTCCTCTTGTCGTGCTCCCGTTACGCGTGCGCGTCGAGATGTTTTCAGAAAATACACCCCCGCCCAACACATACGCCTTTAGCGCGCTACTCCGCGAAACTTTGTCACCTGAATCCATTTCAAAGTTGATAAAAATTCACCTGCGCTGCTCTCTGCCCCGACGAATATACGCTCTTCTCATGTACATATATATGTACATATGTATTTTTACGTATATGTTCCAGCGATACACGAAGTGCAAAAGTATACGGCGAAACTTTTTCCCCCAAGAGTTCTATTCGTCTCGGTGCGCCGCCATGTGTGGGGGGAAGCGGAGGAATAAAACGACGTTCTCCGAAAGTTGCAGCATCTTAACAAATCTTTCAAAGGATTAATCTGAGATTTTACACGCTGGTCGCTACACTCGACGTAAACAAAAACGAGAAATAGGCCCTGGGAGATAGAGAAACGGAAAACGAGAAAGAGAGAGAGAGAGAGAGAGAGAGAGGGAGAGAGAGGAAATGCGAATAATAAATAAATATACATATATATATATATATATATATATATATATATATATATATATGCGTGCGCGCACGCTCGTGTGTGTGTGTGTGTGTGTGTGAGTTGAGGGGAGTGGGAGGTAGGAGCTTACTTATGCGCACGAGGAGGGTGGAAACGCCAGTCACAAAGAAAATCGAGTGATATGTACGTACGCGGGCGTAGCTATATGCAGGGTGAATATTTTACGAGGAAAATTCAGTTATACCCTCCAGGATTCGCGAGACACGTACATATATAGACACACCTCCTGTCCCTCTCTCTCTCTCTCTCTCTCTCTCTCTCTCTCTCTCTTTCTCAATTCCTTTTTCTCGACTTTGCTCCCCACGGCTCGCACCTTCCCCCATTTCTTGTCACCCGCTCTCGCTCTCCAACTTCTCGCGCACTGCGTGACCTTCTCTCTGCGTCGTCGCTGTTAGGGTTTTTTTTTTTTTTGAATTCACTAGTACTCCTCCGCACGAGTACTTCGGAGTTAGTTAGAACATTTACTTTCTCGGTTAACGGCCCATATTTGTACACTCTCAAGGATAAATTTCGACAAAGTTTTCGTACAGGCTTCTAGCCGTATTTTGAGAATACCTATTACTGTGGATTCTTGAAATTGTTAGATTCAATATTTGCTACTATTATTTTAATATAAATACATTATAAAAATCACATCTACATTTGAGTATATTTTAAAGAATTTCATTTGTGAACTGCCCAGTTATTTAGATTTATTTTTTATACACAGGATTCTAAATAGCAAACTTGCATACGCAGGAGAAGTGAAAATAAAGAATGAATTTACATGAAGTTTTGCATATCTTCTCTCCAAATTTCAATCAGTGAAATCTGATCTAAGGAAAAAATCAATCGCTGATGGATTACCGGTCTCGAATATTTACATGTCTCTATTGTAAAAATCGTCTGCGATTGAATTTGCACTGAATGCAAGTAGTTTTTATTGATGGAAATTTGATTTAGAAAATATAAGCATGGCAATACCCCCACGAAGACTAGTGCAACTTTAGTGGCCAAGAAAAGTAGTACAACTTGATTGCGGCGGAAATTATAATGGCTTACGATTAGAGGTGAGAAGTAGTATAACTCAATGATTGTGACGGAAGGTAACATTATTCACGCTTAGCAGCGAAAAACAGCATACCTTACTACAGATAATTTTCGATCCAACGTTACGAAATATGCTTCTTCTGCGCAAAGATATCGAATGCTTTAGTGTTCTGCATAAATTATATACATATATTGTGCTAGTCTTCGTTAAGAACACGAAATATACTGGGTTTCGATGTAAAATTTAAAATATGAGAGCAACTTTGTTAGAACACCAAGGTGTTCTAACGAAACTTGAACTGTCCTAGTTTTTTGTTGAAAAGGTCGATATAGTATACACAAACTAAACAATAAATTTACATTATTAAACCTTTTATAAAGAGAATGCAGACTGACACTGCTCAATTACCTTATTCGATTTTATAAGAAATGACGTAATAAACTTTCATGTGGACGAAAAAGTCTTTACTTGATACAAAACACTTTTGTTATTAGAGAAGAATTGAATTCAAGGTTGATTTGTTTTATTATCCATTGAACGTCCATTTCCTCTCGCCGTGTCTCTCGATCCGCATCAAAATAATCACAAACGACAATGATTGGTCGAGAGTGAAATAAAAGCTGAATCGGGATTTCATATAATATATATCCATATACAAAGTAATCACACAGCCAGCAGATTTCGATGTGAGGCATTACTTAATACGCATCTCTTATCTGAATATTGAAAAATATGCCCGCACACGTGTAAAAGGTCATAAGAAGATTTGAAAATTTAATATCACGAAATATCGAATTTCCAAATATATATATATTATATACGCCATGTGGGCGGTGGGAGGGGGTGAAAGCAGCGCGCGCACAGCCGTGTCCCGGGAAAAAGTGTCAGAATTGCAAAAGTGAAGCCTCCCAACCTCCTCTCTCTCTCTCTCTCTCTCGTCGACTTCTCGCTTCCCCGGATCGCATAGGAATAAAAATTGTCAGAACAGGGGCAGGGGAGGTAGCGGGTTGTTTGGGATTTAGGATAGGTTTTTATCTATATGTGTGTGTACATATACGAGTGGATGGGGAAGTGGAGAGAAGGAGAAGATTGTGAAGGCAAGGGCTGAGTCGACGACTTTCCAGGACGGTGACTGTGTGTGTGTGTGTGTGTGTGCGCGCGCGCGCGGATATATATATATATATATATATATATATATATATATATAAGCGTTGTGGGAGCTTTCATATAACTAGGCAGAGGGAGAAAGAGAGAGAATGAGAGTGAGTGGGAGGGAGGTAGAGAGTAAAGAAGACAGAGACGCAGAAAGAGAGTGAGAGAACAGAACTGAGCGAGCGCCAAGAAAGGAAGAAGGATACGGGAGATTCGCGTGTCTGCCCGTCCTCCCTGAACCGGAGGGGGTGCACATCAGCAGCCGCCGCCTTGCCAGCCCTTCCCGGAGAAGATATAGAAGAAGAAGCGAGTCTTGGCTGAGGGACGCGGAAAAAGGATCCGAGAAGACGAGAGAGGAGCTATGCACACGTATATCTCAGCCAAATATATATATATATATATATATATATATATATATATATATACCTGTGTATAGCCTTATATAGAATGGGAATGGGTGCGGAATAGAGCGCGCGGGCGAGGAAGAGGAGGAAGGGGAGGAAGAGAGAGCGAGAGAGAGAGAGAGAGAGAGAGAGAGAATCTTAGATAGAGCAGGTAACCTAATAGAAGAGGCTCGAGCCAACGTCATTGGCAGAAGGCGAGAGGCTGTCTGGAGACTCGCTCCCTGCGATTTTCAGACGAATTCACGGGGATGGAGCGAAATTCACGGGGTCTCCTCCAGAAATTGTAGCGTATAGGAAGACGAAGATCGTGCAAGCGTGCACATACGTTCATGTGGCTAGGTTTAACTGTATATGTCAGATACACGCATCTGTGAATATAATTAAATCCATTCTGGTTATGTCTTTTTTATATAATATTGCAGAACATCTGTAAATTATTGAAAATTCCAGTTAATCGTACCTTTTATTTTTCTCTTATTTTCAGATAATTTAACAAACGACATTAAAATGAACGTGTTTCAAAAATTTTATTTAATATTTCCCTTAAAAATTTTTCGACATTCTATAAAAATTGACGATGTCTCGAAGCACATTGGAACGATAGGAAATAAACGTAACCTTTGGTTCATTCATAAAAATAAAAAGAACCCGGGTAGAAATTGGAAATATTAGTATATCAAGAATTGTCCAGTTTAATGCTCAGCTATTCCCGAAAAAACCATGATACGTGGCCAAGTTTTTTATTCAAATCAAACGCGATTTCGCATCTCTTTATAACAATAAAAAATATCCAGTAGACGGGCCTATAAGCGTGCATGTATGGACGTTAATAATGGTTAAGAAGGTGCCTGATCAGTTTTTTACCAACTTTTTGTCTATCCTTTAACCTATCGTCGATCTTTCAAATTCCTTTTGGTTCATGAATGATACGAGGTTAATATTTTCTTATTCTAATTCAAGAGCATGAGTTGGATATTGAAAATGTACCACTATTTTTCATCTCGGAATTTACTAATTATATTGTATTATTATTATTATTTTTATTATTATTTTATTTAAACAATTTTTGGACATTAAGCTGACAAATAGATGGTTTTCAGAGCATTAAAGAGCATTAAAAATGAGGAAACTTCTATCAATATTTTAGCTTTCGAATCAGGAAAAAAGTTTAAATAAGATAGCACCATATAATTTCATTCATCAGCACTTGATATAAATAACTAATAATTTTATATAAATTGAGAAAACATTCGATCACAAACGTGTTTCCAGCATAAAATGAATAAGCGACTTTTACAATGATTGGCCTTTCACCTTTAAATGACTAAAATAAAGAACAACGGAGATTTCAACAATTACTTATTCACTTGCGAGAAAGATCACACGCCCCTCGTTAAAATATGTTAAGAAGGAAAAAATGAAAATAAGCTAAGATATTGTATTTGCCAGGCCGGCGTATAGAAATCGCAAAGAAAGATTACGCGTCGAAAGTTTGAACGGTATAAGAATGAAGTGGGCTTTCAGATAGAAAAAATATCACCATTCAGTATTTCTTTTAGTTTTGTACATTCGATTAAGTTCCATCGCTTTATATCTCTGAAATATCGTATTTCCGCAGATTTGAGGCAAAAAAAATGAGATGGAAGAAAAAAATTCTACCCGCCCGCGAACAAGCGCATCGTTGGTATTCCTCGTGCGTCGTTCTCTTATGTGATTGTTGATTGTCATGCTAAACATGGTACTTTTTATTGATTGTATGTACCCCCGGGTTCTCTCGTGATTTCACGACGCGCCTCCTCTCCTCTGCACCTTACTCCGCCTCCTCCTTCTATTCCTTCACTCTCTGCCAGCGCTCGTTCGCTCGTGCAAACGGCTCTTTCTGCGTGGCTTTCTTCCAAATTCATAAAAAGCTTCGCGTAATTGAATGAAATTGAACGTACAAACTCTCTTTTCACATTTATTGGACCCTTTTTGTCTAGACGCACTGTAAAAAACTAAGACATACACGCAGGCCGTTACTCTACGATTTGTCACTAGGAGCTAAACTTATATTGTCTATGTGATATATCGAAAATTATTGATAATAATAGACGGAAGAATTGTCCTAATTTGATACAATTATTGAATCTAGTAAAATCTTAAGAAACAGATCCTGTTTCTACTTGATTTCATTTAATTCAAAATTTATATCTAGCAATTTGGATTTTTTATAAGAAAATTTATTTATTTACAAAAAATTATTTAATAGAATTTTTTTATAAAAAATCTGAATCGTGAGATAATTATTTGTAGATAATTGCAATTAATCAGAAAAATGATCTGTTTCTTAAGATTTTACTCTATATATATATATATATATATATATATATATATATATATATATATATATATATATATATATATACGTACAGAAAATCAGAGAGGTAGAGGAGAAAGAGACTAGATGAATTTAAAAGTATTTTTAAAAATTAAATTTTAATTGGAAATTAGATTACATTCTGGTATATCAGTGACTGAAAAACATATTACAGTATACTGGAAATTAACTACGTAACTTTAGTACATTGTAAAAACCATGATGGGTATTCCAGTCTCAAGTATTTAGATAAACTATACAGGCAATCTACTTCATAGGAGTGGGTAAATTATTCTTCAAAAAAAGTTTAGTAAAATATTTGCATTTTGGAATTTCGTATGTATAGGTAGAGAGAGAGAGAGAGAGAGAGAGAGAGAGAGAGAGAGAGAGAGAGAGAGAGAGAGAGACAGAAAATGTGCCGTTACCGTGGAAACGCATCTTCTCCCCTTGCTCCGCCCTACCGAGTGATTTCGGGAAAACACCTCGGCGCACGAATGTCCTGCCGTGCGCGTGTGTTTCACCGAGCAACACACCCAAGGAACTCGAAAAATATGCAAATTGCCTTTTTGGAATTTAATATAGAATTTCATGAAAAACGGAGGAGTCTTGGCGCTTCTCCCCCCTCTCCCCCCACCCTGCGCGCAAAGATCATTCGCGGTAGAAACTCAGTACCAGTGCCGCACTTTTTCTGCCTCTCTCTCTCTCTCTCTCTCTCTCTCTCTCTCTCTCTCTCTCTCTCCTTCGCTCGTACTCGCTCGCTCGTCATCCTCCGCGCGCGTAGAGGCGAGCAGGCAGGCAGGCAGGCAGGCAACACACGTCCGCGGAAGTCTGGATATCGCGAAATTGACGGAGCGCGCGTGTCTCTTGCCGGCAAAGCCGTTTACATCGTTGGAATGCCAATACTCTCGCTATACTAGAAGAGGAGCCGCTTCGCAGCCGCGCGCTCCGCGAGGACTCGGGCACGAGCAGACGGAGCAGGGGGAGGGGGCTTCTTATGAAATTACGACGAATACGGCAAAGTTCTGAGGCGCCTTACTGCGGGCAGTCTTTCGGAAAATCGGCGATATGAAACGTTGTTCTCTCTCTCTCTCTCTCTCTCTCTCTCTTTCTCTCTTTTTAGGTCTGTTTCTTATGTGCTGCACTCCTTATGTATCGAATGAAATAGAGAGTGAGAGAGTGAGAGAGTGAGAGAGTGAGAGAGAGAGAGAGAGAGTGAGGGGCAGAGGGACGGATAAGGAAAAAAGGATAGGGATGAGTCGGTAAAGGGAACGAAAACATACGAGAAGGGGCGTCATTCCTTTAAATTTCGGCTCGTCAAGACAAGAAAATATTGAACTCACCCTTGCAGAAGATTCAAGGCTCGTGCGCTATCTTCCATTCTTCTTTGCTCCATCACAAACATCATCTGAAAGCCAAGAGACAAACATTTACGATATATAGTTTTGAAAAATTCCTAATTTTTCTAATTTGTGATTCCGCGATTTATTTCATACATAATATTTAACGATTCCTATTTGAGATTCAAGGCTTTTGAAGATTTTAGATTATATCTAAACTCTCACTACTATTAACTAGAAAAATTACCAGCCATAAATTAATTTAAAACTCATAAATTAATTTTTATAAATTATTTTTATTAATATTTTTAAGAAACACGAGAATTTTATTGTTGCATACAGCATTCCACTGAATGCAGTGCCGTATGAAAATAATGAAATATAAGACTAGAAATACGTTGATTAAATTGCATTTCAACTTATCAACTCTATATTTAATAATATATTAAGAATAAAGACGATTTCGTCCAAAAAGAAGAGGGTCACCTGTTGAGATCACCAATTCTCCAATTTTACCAAGCACAATTATTCTTGATCAGCAAACGAATTTCAAAGTAAGGAGAGGCTTCTTATTGCGTGAATTTTTTTTGCATTATGGGAGTAGCCTAATGCTACTCCCATAGCAAAAGACTCCCATCCCAAAGCAACGTGTTTAAAATTTAATGTTACGTACCATGAGCGTAACTCACACAGCACGTGATAACGTATAAATCTAGTTTCTATGCATATATACGATGAATTGGATTATAACATTATACAGTTTGTCAATCCACAAAAGTAGTTTTTTGGGATTATGTAAAGTTATAATTGCCAATACGGATAAAGAAGGCAACTTTTAGCGTTAGGATCGTCTACGCTAAGAATCGTTTATTTATATAGCGGAATATATTTAAATAAAAGAGGCTTCTGGGACGTCGTTTTTCTATAACAATAATATTGAATGCAGACACGATCATTCTTATATTCGAGAATTGTAATCTTAAAGAATCTTTCGATAAATCATTCTGTACAAATTAAAAACATTCCTTGTCGGGTACGGGGGGGGGGAGGAATAATAGTTTTTACTTTGGGATGCAAAGTAAGCTCCGCTAAAGGATGGAAGATTTGTGGCATCTCCACGTCACCGAAAACTAATGTGAGCAGTGCCGCCGCCGGGTTCTTGTTACAGTCTCTGTCGGTCTGTAGGGAGGGGGCGAGCGGGTAAGAGGGAAAAATGAAAAACGTCAAGAAACGCCGAATCAGCCGAGCTCCGAGGGACGGGAGGGGAAAGGGGGACGAGGAGGAGGAAGAGGAGGGGGACGAGGCGCGGAAGTTCCACCTACAGCTATATACACGTACAGTTGAAATTTATGGTCGGCTTTTAGCGGCTGAAATTGATTTGCCGAGTAAACTGATACGTAATGGGGTCTCTATCTTTTCTCTCTTGCCCTCGTGCCGAGGGGCTGGGAGGCTCAATCAGAGAACACCCCTTTTTCGCCGAGGCAGGTGCTGCTGCTGCTGCTGCTGCTGCCGCCACCGCTGCCGCCGTTTCCACTATACCACCTCTATACTTCTTATTTAACCAGAGGATATCGCCTCGGATTCCCTTGAATCTGCCCCCCCCCCGTCCTATCTTTTTCGTGCTCGATATTTGTTATTAGATCGTTTGCCGGCTTTTTAGACGCAACCTTTAGATTCTTGACTCTATAACTCGAATGCTCTTTACGAGATTAGATACGGTATTTTGTTAAAGCGCATCTTTATTGCGAGGCGGAATTCCGTCTCATTCCTTAAAGCACACACGATTTAAGACCGTTCGGAATATATTCCCTTCGTCGGGGAGTCGTTCGATATTTTGTTTTTTCTTGTTTTTTTTTTCATCGAAAAAAGGATTGGGAAACCTTTCTGCAAGATTTAATGCAAATTTTCTGATTTAACCAATGCTGTTAGAGCTCGCGCGATATCTCGCGCCAAGATCGTAAAATGGAAAATACATTTTTCGCGCGTTCCACCCTCTCCCCTCCCCATCCCTCCATGGCCTGGTCTGTTGAAGTTGATATTACATTTTATAACTGCTCTCGGTATGCGCTTAAAAGAAAATGGAAAATGCCTTTACGGTGCGGCGTTGCTTATTTACCGCCGAGGAAAAGCGCTATCAGAACGCTGCATATATATAAAGCGCCGGGAGACGCTATGCCTTCCTATGTATATGTATACACGCTGGATTATCAATATTCAACCGCCTATCTTTGGGCCGTACGCGGGCTTCGCGTATCGGTTATACTATGAAAGAAGGAAGTTTCATCGTGAGCATAAACGCTTTTCGACGACACATAAACACGACGTCCCCCGACCCATCGCCATCGTTTTCTCTCCCGGTTCCTCGCTTCGCCCATACGATCGTAAACGTATATGTATGTACGTACGTGAATATATATATATATATATATATATATATATATATATATATATATATATCGTATATATTCCCCGTAACGTCCCCGTGAACGCTTAAATAGCAAATTCAGCAATCTTACTAGGGCTCTAAAGTAATAAGCATCTTGGAAGCTTTACGCCACAAGGTCATATAGATATATGGTGGATTCTTACGGATGAATGCGTGTATATGTCAAAGCAGCTTTGTATGGGGATTAACAGGTGTTCTGCTTTCATACTTCTGTACATATTTTATTTCTAAAAACAAAACACAAAAACAAATAAGAAAAGCGGAATGTTCCGGGGTCGGGAAAAGCACAAGGGTTTACCTCGAACAGCTCGAGTTTTGTCAAAAGTTTCCTTTTTCAAAAGTTCAAAGACCAGCTATTCTGGCGGCACACGCCCTCACAGACACTCTCACCCCCCTCTTCCCCTCTCCTTTCCACCGGTATCTTTCGGCTTTCCTCTCCCTCGCGGCGCAGCCTTTCTTCCTCTTTGCATCTGAAAGATAAGACGCGAGGAAGCAGCGGCAGCGGCAGAAGCGAGTCGCGCCCGACGCGCGCAGCGACCGAGATATAGAGAAGAGGCGCGCGGGTGGGGCCGGATGCGAAACGGTTCAGTGGAAGAGGCGGCCGCCGATAATAAATCATACGATGATACATTCTATCGCGCGGCGCTCCCAGCCTCCCCCCCCCTGCCAAGCCGACTCGCTTCCCTCCCTTTACACCCGCGAGCTCTCGAGATAGGTAAATCCAAGAGCGAGGGGGGTAGTGGGAGGAGGGGCGTTCTCTCAAAGCCTGAGGATCCGCGACGAGGTCCTGTGTCGGGCGTGCATATATATATATATATATATATATATATATATATATATATCAAAGGAGGAAAGGAATAAAGCCAAGCGAGACCGCTGACGACGATGCCGCCGCCTGGAACCGGCAATCCATCACCCCGGGACCACTGTGTATGTTTTCTCTTTTTTCTTGCATAGACATATACAGCTCGTATAACCTTATTCTTGAATTCTCGCGTTGAGTACACACACACACGTCACACACGGACGAGCGTATTTTTCATGGTGAAAAAATACAGAAAAAAGGATCTATTTTACGCGCGCGCGTGCGCTTGTATGAAGAGTTTTTTCGAATGGCATATTAGAAAATAATTTGGCAATTAAAGAATACGTCATACGAATGAAATGGAATGTATTCAAACTGTCATTTTCAAATTTTTGAACAATCCGATTATTGAAACTGTTGAAAATAATTAAGTTTAACTAGTACGAATCTAAGATTAAAATATATTAGAAATATTATAGATTCGAACTTGTATTTCTGCATAAAATTATCTACGCAGATGTGATTAGAAAAGCATCGATGTTTCGCATTCGGTGTTACTTCGCTTAAATTTTTTGCTTAATGAAATTTTATATTTCCGTATAAAACCGCCGTTTTGTAAAATCAATCAGAATTTAATAATAAGTATCTCCATGAACGTTATATTCACGTAAATGGCATAATAATGTGATCGAATCGCCGAGTGAAATTTCGAATAGAATGAGAAAACGTTTCATCCCGATCTTATTTGCACATATATTCTTATAAAAAGTTTTCTGAAAAAAGCAAAAATAACAGTTTATTATTTATTAAATTTGAATAAATAAATAATATATATATATATATATATATATATATATATATATATATATCTATTGTCAGGCAAGTTGTCAGACTTAGGAGAAAATAACTGATGTCTTGTATAAGTAGTAAAAGACTGCCTACGTAAGGCCTATCGTAACTTAATCATTTTCAGAAATGCGTCGTGAGAGAAGCTCGAGTAGTTTTAATTAACTAATTTTCATTTCTACTATGTAATTCAAATGCGTTTAGCAAATTCTTTGCGCTTAGCATATAATAGTATTAAACCACCGGTTATGCATAGTATTATCCCGGCCCATTAATATGTAGATATAGCAGCAAATGCAATTAATGTCGATCAATTGTCAATTGATTAAGTAAAATAATATTTACACGTGCATAATTTTAAATATGGGATCTTTCGGATATATTAACTTCGAAGCTCGATCAATATGAGATTTTCTTTCCGAGCGACACTCTGCGAAAAATGAGGCTTGGCCCGGACGAAATTGTAAATTATACCGCGCGATGAAAGACGGAGCGACGCCGCGAGTTTATCTCATTTGTATCACCTCGGCGCGGCATCGGGGCGGGAGTGCGATAGGCCGTGAGAAATGCCGCGGAAGCGAACAATGAAGTATTATTTTTTCGAAGGCGCTTATATAGAGCTCGGAGTGCGCCCGGGCTAAGGAGAAGCTCGCGCTCGAGAAATCTTAAGACTGACGTGGATGAAGTGCCGCGGATGCACGCCCGCACGAACGACAGCTAAAAAGAGGGAATCGAAAAAAATGGTGTGCGAGTATATATGGGCGTATATAGAAAGTTGGGCAACATGTCCTAAAAGTTGCTCCTCATTTTTAAAGATATATGGACGGACAAACACACGGACGTGCGCGCGCGCACGCACACACACACACACACACACACACACACACTCAGAACTCCCTGAACGTATTTCGACAAGTATAGTCGGATTGATCTTTCTTTAAGGCGCGCGCGCCTACTTTCCATCTATCACCCTCTGTATCGCGTCGTCTTCCGTCGACCCGCCATGGGTGCGAAACGTGGGGTGAAAAATGATCAAATTAGGTCTTTCTTAAAAATTCGTGGATAATACAGCTTGTTGGAAGGAAATGTGTGAAAACTTATAGAAAAAACGGATATCTTCTAGTTATTTAAACATTTAGTCTTTGTGCGTATACGCAATTTATTACTTATACGTATATTATCCATTGCACCTAATTTTTTCAACAATGAGTTACAATATGATACATATACATCAATGGAATAGTTTCAGAAATTAAGATATTTCTACTTGATTTTTCAAGTATCCAACATTATTCGAAAAATTATTTATATGAAAATTGTAGGTTTTCATTAAAAGTATTCACTGATAACTCGTAAAATCCATTTGGAAGGGTAGTTGAAAGTCCTCTTCTGTGATTCAAATTGGAATCCCAATTCTTGATCATGAATATTGGTAATTTTATACACTTCTGAAAATTAATAATGTATCAATTCGTGAGAATTCTACTGTTTTAAATTGAGCTACGGTCAAACCAAAGTTTCTAATACTATATCTATCACGAAGTCAAGAACTTCTCATTGAATTCATTTTTTGCTAAATCTTACATCATTTTTAAACCTTTGCTGGTAATGAATAAAAAAGTACGATTGACCGTCTTATACCGTTATAAGATTTAAAAAACTTTTTGCAAAAAACTTTTCGGTAAATACAGATTCCTATGTAATAG
The DNA here is from genome assembly GCA_018907035.1 of Sycobia sp. Sy_11. NCBI lineage: Eukaryota > Metazoa > Arthropoda > Insecta > Hymenoptera > Epichrysomallidae > Sycobia > Sycobia sp. Sy_11. The sequence continues at coordinate 1,807,183 of JACCIC010000076.1, forward strand.
CGGGCTTTTTCATAAGTATCTTTTGATATAGAAATCATCTTCGGTTTTAAAAATTCGATTATTCGATCATCAAAATTATTCAGACCGAACTTCTATTACATCTTCTACAATAAAAATATTATATAATATGAACTGAATAAAGACTGAAATAACTATGAACAAGACTCATGTACTTTAATTTACAAAGAACGGACATTTGAGATGAACGATATATTTAAAAAAATTCTTTCACTCATGAACGGTAAAAGGGGAAAAACTGACAAACATTATACTTCTTTACCTTGAGTAAATTTATTTTTATCATGATTTGCCGTGTTTTGAAACTCAAAATGTTAAAGTTAAGTATAATACGAGCTAATAAGTATAACACATAAGAAAAATAGTGGTTGGAGAATGAGAAAAAAGTGGAAAATTTATTGAAATATTAAAATATGATGTAAATTTCTATGATGGATTTTAAGAAAAATTAAACATTTTATCAGCATGAAAACATTAAACATCGTATGTTACGAAGCTGCAAGTTACTTTTATTTTTTCGTCTTCTTTTTGAGTATTTTTAATAATATCTCATCTTTTACAGTTCAGTAATAAAAAAATTATATCAACATTTATCCAGCTGAACATGAATTGGACAGTTGAGGATATGCATAAACCCGCAAAGCAAAGTATAGATAGGAATTTATCTTACATTCGAAGAAATCTAATAAGAAAAAAAAGCAGCTATCAAAAGTCAGCGTGCGTTTGGGAAATTTCGTTCCAGCTTGAGACAGGGGAAAAAAGGAAAAGTGAAACGAGGAAAAAGAATGGGCTGAATTGGGGGAGGGTTTTAGGATGGAATCAGCCATGGAAATATCTCTCCGGTCCCGCACACCCCCTCCCGGTCTTACCGTTGCGGGACTTCCACGGCCGTTTCAATCTCCAAAGGACTCGATTTTGCGTAATCTTGTTTGCGAGGATATCGAAAGTTTGGCCATTGCCGAACGATATTCGGCAGGCTTTTTATGGCGGCCGTTACTTCCGCCGGTGATACCGAAAGACAGAGAGAGAGAGAGAGAGAGAGAGAGAGAGAGACATGTCGCGGCATACGCCCGTACCCATCCGCCATCGAAGGCGCGTTAGACCCCCTCCCTCTCCGCCCTATCTGCATCCTCGCAGGAAGCGCCGCGCACGCATGCATCTCCTCTGAGAGTGGAGGATGAGAGTGGGAAGGAAAGAGGTAGGGAAAGAGATAGAGAGAGAGAGAGGCTACCATAAGACTGGGAAGGGATAGGATGGTGGAAGCTCCTGCATCCGGCGGAACTTTTACGAGACACTTTTGCGTTTATGTCGCGTGTAAATCTCGCTAATTTCATGGCTTTACATACGGCGAGCCGGGGCCGTCCCTGACTTTTCCACTTTGGCTCCCTCGGCGTCGCGGCTCCGACTGATATTTCGGGGGGAGGGTCGGATATTGAACGTCACTGCAGCTCCTCGTCGATTATTCCCCTTTCCTTTCTCTTTTCTTTATATCCTCCGCAGCGCCGCGCGGCACCACATCGGTCGCGATCATTTACGACGCGGGGCGCGGCGGCCCGTAAGCGGTCGCCTGCGCATCGGGGACGCTGAGCGTAAGAACGTAAAAAAAACTAAAACTAAAAGGAAATAAAGAAAATCGATAGGAGCATCCCAAAACTACGAGCCTGTCAATCTCGGGGTAATCTGGAACGCTTGCTTTGCGTACTTACGCAACCGAACCTGGCTTATCAACTTTCATCGAGTTTCACTATAGCAAGCCCATTATATTCTGTTAATTATCCATCGCGCAAAAAACATTTCCAGCACTATCGGTTTTCCACAAATTCCGAAAACTATCCTTGTCATCCACAATAGTTATCAAATATAGTATCAAATATAATTATACAAAAATACAACCAAACCTCGAACTCTAGACGTTAATCATTCATCAAAAACATCTAATTGCAATAATACAAAAAATTTTTTTCATAAACGTTCCTAGTAATTAACATTTATGTGGTTTAATTTATAACTAACTATCCACGAACCCTCCCTTCAGAAATAATTTCACTCTGCTTCAATAAGTAACTTTGTAGTTCACTACAGAATACGATGTAATGCTCGCGTACTTGACGACGTGGTAACATAGGTAGCTTTCCATTCTTCCGAAATCTTAATGTATCTCCAAAGTCAGTTCTTAATCCACAATTCCAGAAAACAGATTAAAAGTAACTTAAGAAAAGTACGATCAAGCACGATTTGCTGTTTTCTATTATTGACATTTCGCGCGATTACATAAATTTGGGTCTTTATCGATTCATAAAAAATAACTATGGAAATCTCATTAGTATTATTATTTGTGAATATAGAAAATGAGTTCCCTCTGCAACGCCGGCAAATATGGCACAAATCCGTACGTGCAATGGAAAGTAGATTTTCCACCGCTCCTTCTATCCATCTCTCTTTCTTCCTCCTCTGTTCAATAATTAAGTGAGGAACCTGTTGCGCGCCTCTTGCTATCTAGCCCTTGAGGCGCGCATGCGCATCGCCCCAGCCCAAACTGAGTGTATATATCAATCGGACGGATGTCGTTATTGCCGTCAATTATAAGCGAGCTCCGCATTCTGATTTAGAGTATAACAGCATATTTCTGGTATATCTGTCACTTTCATATATGTAACGAATATATTCTTGCAAAGCTGTCGACAATCAATATTATAACGACATTTATTATACATAGTTTTTTATTTAATAGGTCTTATGCATCTTCAAATATTTTTAACAAATATCTGTTTTATAAAGTGCTTTCTCATTACGTAGTCTTCTTTTATAAATATATAATATTTTGCGCAATATAATTTTATGGCTTCAATTTTAATATAAAATTAAAATCTACGTTTACACAAAAAACATGAAATCTCTAAATACTTTCGTGCTATTTGTAATATAATTTATGTATATACATGTTTATATTATATTATAAACTTATTTTTTATTTATATATAATCAACATGTAATATTTTCCATATGTTTCAGGTAAGTCCAGTAAAACAATAGTAGATATAATTCCATCATATCTGAAAATACGTAAGTGATTATAAGGATAATAACAATATACTATTCCAAATATTTCTAAATATTTACTGCTGATATCTTTCTCAAAGGCTTGGAAAAAGATGTCACCCTCGATTATCAGTTATTCTAATTATATATCCCATTTATTCTGAACGCCACAGGGATTCTTCTGGCTGCTTCAGGTTTCCTGGATAACTTAGTGTTACTTTATATTTTTCGGTGTATTGATCGATGAATCGATTTTTCCAAGAAAAGGAATCCTAAAACTTGATCCCTTTCGATATTAATGGCCTATTAATGGTCCTCAATTGCAAGATTTCGGTAATATAAAAGGCCTTTATTATATAACTTAATAATATTTATAATAATAAGTGACTTGTACATGTTTTGTTAAATATGCGTTTCAGTGTGAAATATTAGTGAAATCCCGTCCGGCCAATTTATGCAATCACATGTTTCAAACCTCAGAGACATAATATTGTCGGTATCTAACAAGAAATAATATTAAGTACTATTTTTATTCATTTTCCAATGAAGAGAATTTATTATAAACAAGAAAAAACTTTTACATGTTTTTTCCTCATTTCATGAATTCAATGACAGAACTATGTTTCGTGTTCACTATTTCAGTTGAAACCTTGGTTCAAGTATGAACTTCTAGTCTTATAATATCAATAATTTATTCCATCATATTTGTATAAAATACCATTTCATTTATTTATTAAGAAATTTGATGTTCTTCGTTTATAATGAAATCAAAAATGAAAACTAAACAAAATTATTTCTTCTTTTTTAACGAATAATTTCATATATATCGAAAAGTCTTATGCTGAATGCAACCACAATAAGTACGTATACATTTAACGTAAACTTTGTAAAAAATAAAAATTCTCTTTATATTTGGGCCGTAAGTATGACTTGTCTCGAAATCCATCGATTTTGGTATCTGACAAAATGAACTCAGCGCAACAAATAAATTCATAAATTAAGATCGTATACTGGGACTAACACTGATGTACAAAATTCGATCACGTCGTTTATCTCAGAGCGTTATACCATATATTTCAGGGTAAAATTAATAACAAGAATAAAAGTGTTAAATTTATTTTGAATTACTTATTTGCAAAAAATAATTGGTAGTAAATGCGAATAATTTCAGTAGTTGCATTATAATATATTAAATGTCGGCTGTCGCATTGGCGAAGAAAAAAATTAAAAAATATAAAAATAAATATTCACCCCCTGCCCTAAAATTTGCGATGGCTCTGTAGTCGATGATCGAAGATATGCCATATCGGTCTATAGACATCGGATCATGCGCAAATCGAGTTTTAGCTGCCTCATTCCAAAATTCCGAGAACTGCAACCGTCGAGCATTTCTTGGTATATTCTAGAAACTTCATCTGTCTATAAAGAAGAAAGTATTCTAGAAATTGTGTGAGTGCGCGCGCGCGCGCGTGTGTGCCGGAAAATCCTCACTCGCACTGTTACCGATGTCAAGAAGCATGCAGTATAGATGTGGCAACACTGCTGTAGTGATCGGACCAAGGGACTAAAAGGAGAGGAGAGGGCTCGTGAGCTTTAGAATTTATGAGAATTACAATTGCGGAGTATTTCTTGATACATTTACGAAACATTTCATATAACAGGAATATAATATATAAATTTAAATAAAAAATGTTTTATTACTGCCACTATTATTATTATTACTACTACTGCGACTACTAGTTCTATTAGAATTATTATTGCTTCTACTGCTACTAATACTGTTATTACAGAGAAAGAGAGAACAAATAAATGTGCATGACAAATTTTAAAATTGCTCAGTGATGCAAATTTTTTCTAAACGGCGGACGTTGATCGCGTCATGGTATCTTATAATTTAAATCAAACAAATTTATTTTTCATTGTTTCGTGTCCATAAAACGTTTCAAGCGTTACAATTCCTCCCCCTTCGCTTTCTCTATCCCGATCTCTTTACGCAGACTGATCCTAGACTTATGTAAACGCACGCGTACATACGTAGACGCGACACTATAGAGAGTAGTCTGGAATTTTCTCTCTCGGTCTCTGTCTCTCTCTCTCTCTCTCTCTCTCTCTCTCTCTCTCTCTCTCTACCCATATGTATGCGTGCCTCATCCTATCTTCCTTTATACATGTGCGTATGGAAAGACTTTGGTGTATATATAAAGAAACGGATGCACTAGGCGCGGTATAGATTTCAAGCCCCTTGCCGTTCCTTGCGCACCCTATGTAGGTTGCAGACATACAGACATACAGACGCATGCACGCAAACATATCCGAATCGGTAATTGCTTGTCGCGCTAAAATATTTTGAATGCTTGAAATATAAACATTATATTTATAGCACGGTTAATTTCTCGATGAAAATTGATAGTCAGTAATGGAGTTCAGAATTAGCAGCAACTCCATCTTAATAAATCCCGAGAAGAAGAGATTAGCGTTTTTGGTAAATTATTATTATGTGCTTCATCTTGGTTGAAACATGCTATTGTTTACATCGGGGAGGCTTCAAGATATCATTATTCATATTTTATCGTGAAAAATAATCAGAAGAAGAAGGAGAAAAAATCCCCTTCCCCGAGAAGAACCTCTCCAAAATAGCTTTTTTCACTCGGATCGCAAGGGCTAACGGAGAAAAGGGATAAAATTCCTTCATACCGAGGCCAAGTCGTGAATTCTTCACCGAGCGTTCGCTGCTCCCTATCGGCACTCTGTTCAGCGCTTATACGTACGACAACTGCAGTCGCGCTGACTAACGCAAGAAACATATTAGATTATCAGCGGAATACGAAGCAATCGGCCAATCTCACGGCGATTGAATTCTCCGATCAAGCCACTATTAGCAAGGCCCCTTGCCTACTCGTTAGGCACTCCCGACCCTCCGATCCCCGCGATTTTTCCCCGACGAGCGTCCAGCGCGACCATTGTTTTTCTCCCTCTGTCCATCGCCATCGTAATCCTCGTTATCTCCCATGCGAAATAGGCAGCTTCCCTCCGCCCCTGTGGCATTTTGAGAAATTTTTACGTACAAAGACACGTAATATATATAGAAAAATTTCGAAGATAACGATCTCCGCCGCATTTTCTCGCAGGTGCACGCGATTTCTCCCTTCGGCTCGTCCCTTTTCTAGTTCAATTTCGCTCTCTGCGTTTTCGCCTTTCGTCGTGGTCGGGAGAATAGGGGGGGGGGCGGCAGGGCGAAGTCTCGCCGATCGCTTCCCTCGAGCCAAGCGCGCCCGTGTTTCCCTCCGTCGCGTCTTCCGGCGCCGCGGCAATGCTCCTGACGTCTGTCTGTCGGAAGGCGCAAAATCTTATTTCGTTCTGCGGCTGCAGCTGCCAAGAAGGCGAATAGAGGCGCCCCAGGAGGAAGCAGAGAATCAAGAGAGAGAGAGAGAGAGAGAGAGAGAGAGAGAGAGAGAGAGCGCGAAATGGAAAGTAGGAGGTGTATAGGCTCTTGGCGATCCTTCGATTTCAATAAATCTGAATACGCGTAGCCTGTCGTGCAGCTGCGGCATTGCCTCTTGATATACATATATAGTAATGCACCGGATTCTTTGCTTCTCGTTGATGCGAGCCCGTTCGACAAACCTCTCACTCTCTCTCTCTCTCTCTATCACCCATTTTCACCCTCTGGCACTAGCGCCATCATCACCGAAGAGTGTAAAAGTCAGACCTAGAATTGACAAAATTACAGTGTATAGCGCGAAAATTTGTCGCTGTTCGAAGCAAAAGCCAATCTCTCGCGATCCGCCCTCTGCATTTTTTCACCGCAGTCGATGTACGAAGTATAATCCTCATTCCTTTATATACTTATATTCGGCAAGAAATCTGACCAATTGGGTGAATTCTCTCTCCGTCGCGTAACTCGAAAATTCAGGCTTCGCTAATAGAGCGGAACTTGTCGAATTGCCTACCTCCGATTTTGCTGAAATTCACGTACGTTATATTTTTTAAAAAAGAAATAGATAAGAGTTTTCTTATTGAAAATAGTCATGCAAAGATAAAAATCATCATCGAAAGTTTTTTATTCACCCCTCTAATGGTTTTATAGGAAAATCTTTGGTTACAATCAATATTTTAAGGAAAAGAAATGAACCAAATTTTTTTTTTATATTGAAACAAAATTCTATAGGTTTATTTTCTGAAAACTGAAAACGTTTACGTTGTTAAATGGAAAGGAAAATGATTATATACTTGGAGTATATTTGTCGTGCAAACAAATTAAAAAATTTTTATAAAAATTTAAAACTCAGTTTTGTAATATAAATATTTAAAATAACTATTATTACGGTGTTTTTAAAAATACCATTTAATTCGGGACAAAAGTCACGCGAATTAATTAATAAACAGTAATTAATAAACAGAAACCATTTAAAAAAAAAAACAGTTTTAGAGATAGAAAATGAAAGTTACTACTAAAGACCCTCCATCAATTTATTTCCCTCCAACAATTTGCTGAAATCAAATACTTGAAAAATAGAGATATTTCCTTGCACAACGTTTTGCACGAGTTTTCGATCTTGAAAATGGAACCAATATAAATTTATTAACTATTCTATAATGAATTTTCTGGTAGAATTAAATATCGAACAGAAATGCGTTTCCATAAAACTGTCCAATGGTATGATCTCTCAGAATAATTTTACCCTTAATCAATTTTGTTCTTCCTGAATAAAAATGCTCATACTTTGTAAAAAACTATAAAACATATTTGAATTCCAATAAAATCCAAGTCATACAGTTGAATACGATGTTTTGAATAGGAACGTTTGCTAGTTCTTTACACAATCTATTCATAATCATCTACCATTTCTTCATCTTCTTTACGCAAATTTGAAAAAAATCAATATTTTATATATGATAAAATAACTTAATATATGCGTATGAAACTTCAGAGATAGTAACTATACTTGTACTATTTTGAAAATGGACTGTGCAATTTCAAATTTATTATTCTCTACTTTCTGAGTAAATTATGGCTAGATATATAGAGGAAAACATTTACAATATATTAAAAAATTTTAAAATGAAATTTTACAAAAAAAGCAACTACGAAAAATAAAATGATAGACTTTCATTCCACAATTCATTTAAATATAAGAATAGCCGACATATTTTACTATAAATTTAATCTAAACGGTAACGAGAATTTTCCCGCCGTAAAATATATAGGCATATAATATTAGTAAACGAAGGTGGATTTCAATTTACAGAAAATAATCTCACCCCTACCCCTACCCCCTCTCACCCTCCCCCTATCCGCGGGGACCGAATCCTCGCATGCGGCATTATGTGCCATGCAGCCCCCATAAAGTCTCGAGATCTCCTCTTTGCGAGGAGATGTATCGAGCAAATCCTCTCTTCCACTCGCCCATTTCAGGGAAAAAAAATCAGCGCGTGCGCGCTCGCGTCACCGTAAACCACCGATAATGCGTGCATAATAACTGCAGCGTATATAAAAGAGGAAAACGTATAAAGAGAGAGAGAGAGAGAGAGAGAGAGAGAGAGAGAGAGAGAGAGAGAGAGGGAGAGGGAGAGAGCATTGAGAGTGTGGGTGAAGACGAGAGGGAGATACGACGAGAGAGGGATTTTCTCGGAGTAATGAGATATGGGAGACGGTACGGGACGGGCATGGCAGGGGCGGAGATCCGTGGAGAGAAGGGTGGCTGAGCCTGAGGAAGCGAGGGAGACGACGGTATAGCGGTATACTCGCCGTATGTCGCCCAGTAATCTTTTACGGTCTATCTCTGCTTTTTAGAAAGCCATTTTCAATCGCGACCTCTGGCGCTGTATATATGTAACTATGCTACCGGAGAATCTTTTCGAATCTTAGCCCTGTTAGAGCTCGCTCGTATACGCGAGAGAGATTCGGTATTATAAACGGAGTTTCTCAAAATGAAGAACAGCCCATGAAGTTTTATTACCCCGAATTTTGTTACCTTTTATCAAGGTTTCTATATATTATGCTATACTAATTGCACTACACCTTCTAATTAATTTATACTAAAACAAATGTTATTATAGAAAAGTAAATAATATATCAGCACGTTTTTACCTATATAGAAAATAAAGGTATAAAACTATTTTAAGAAAAAGATTCATGCTTTAAGAAATAGTAATTTATTTCGAACAAATCTTATTGTTCATTAAAGTTTTTACATTACAACATAATATATTTAGTAGTAAATCTCTCCTTCTATATTTTTTTCTCTTCGCCAAATGGTATAATCAAAGAATTTCTAGTTCATATTCAAATCCAAGTCTTGCAAAAATACCTCTTTGGTAAAACGATCCGCGCTTCGTCGTTCAAAAAAAAACCATCAGGAAAAGTGGAGGGAAGCAGAGAAAGAGAGAGGACTATGTTGCGTCTTTGGGCCACAGTCTGTCTTTCGGGATAAAGGATCTAGCATAACGAATATACGATGTGTGTGTGCGCGCGCGCGTGCGTGTGTGTATGTGTGTATGTGTGCATGTGTGTGCATGTGTTTGTGTATATACCTATGTATATACTTATCACGGGTATCTAAAGATGAGCTATATATATATATATATATATATATATATATATATATATATATATATAGCGATATTGCTCCTCTCTTCTTCCTTCATCCCATTCGCCCTTCCGTGTATCTTTCATCCAGTATCCAGCTCTTGCCGATGCGACGTCGAAAGGCTGGCGCAGGACGAGTTCTTAATATCGGGCATCATCGTTCATCCCTCGCAGTTTACATGCGCATACGCTGTATATATTATAGAGCGCGAGACCTCCTCGGTCTCCAATAGATGTGTGTGTGTGTGTGTGTGTGTGTGTGTGGATATAGGAAATCCGCAGCGTCGACTGAGACGACGTCTCCGCTTTCCCCGCCTTTCTGGAAAACAATAAGCGGTCCACTTGATAAATGGATCCGCCGGCGTTCGTCCCGGTTTCCTCGTCAACTTTATCTAGCTATATAGATGTATCTATATAGGATATATAAGACCACGGTTTTTGCCGCAGCACGCATTATAACGTATTTATAAGACGCGCTTCGGCCCTCCTATCTGTTATACTATATATCAGAATTTCTGTCATGTGTTTCGTCAAACATGCTCGGTGCGTTGAGTTGAGCGTTTTACTTTAGCGGCGTCCACCTCCCGCACAGATTAGGATCGAACGAGTAATGTGAAATTATTACTACGTAAGCCATGGCGATGACGTCTCGCGCTATGAATATATTCGATATTATTATTATTATTATTATTCGAGATTAATTATAAAATTGTACCAACTTCATGTATATATATATATATATATATATATTACAAATAATAAATAATATTAGGTGCGCTATATTGTTTTGTAGGATTAAATGAATTAATTGAGATATATTTCTAAGAATATAATATATATTCATCCTTGGATGATTCCACAGATTAAGTGATGTACAACATCGATAAATTAATCTCTTCGACGATTAAGTCATTCGAAGAGGCCTACGATGGCTCGATCGCTAGAGCGAAGGATTACTAACTTGGCGATCCGAGCTCCAATCCCGGTCGCGGCCGATTGACACAGGCACCGCTGTAATAATTTACATGTGCTTTTTTTACAAACACATCGTAGACCTCCGTCGCTGATTAGCACCAATATTTGGAAACATGCATAGAGCGACGTTAAATAACATAAAAAAAGTGATTCGAGATTTTATATATATGACTACAACTGGCTCGTTTCTTTAGTAAGTATGCGAGTGGGCGTGCGTATTAGTATATAGTAGCGGTGAATCTTCGACGTGTCGTGACCCTCGAATTTTTCTTGAATTCTTCGCCGAGATTGTGCTCTTGCGGCATTGACCGTATCTTCGATTCAAATGGTTATGTACTATTCTACTTGACAGAAAATCCATTTATTTTTCTATGTCATATGTGTTTATATAAAAAATAACACTTTTGTTCTTATCTAAGGTATAGATTGCCGCCATTAGAGACGTTGCGCCAGCCAGTTAAAAATAATATTTTAATCTAGTTCTTGCTGCCAATTCTTTTCATTTTCTTACATCTGTCAGAAATAGATATTTATACAGAATTAAAAATGTATATATTAAGTTCACTTTGAATTTCTTTTTGAAAAGCTATATTTATTTAATGTAAGCAGGACAAATATATGCCCTTTAGAATATGAAAAATTTTGGTATAGTAAGCACGAATAGAAGTAACGAGTATTGAGTATCGATCATGTATTAATATTTTGACCGCACGCAAATATATAATATAGATTCGAATAAGGATTTAATGTGCGTATGTCTTCTCAAAAAACTTTCTTCCAATTGAATGCAAAAGGAGAAGGGCAAGGGGACTTGCGAGATCTCGCAATTCCAAAAATTTCAACCATCGAACATTTTTTATTTTATTAGTAGTATTATTATAAAGAATAGTATTATTTTAAAATACATTCCATTGGACAAATTATTTTTTTAAATTCACAAATTATGCAAGGATTTACATAACATTAAAAATGAGTAGTCTATATTCAAATTTAAATTACAAATATATTATTTTCTTATAGATTTAGTAATTATTTACTATATTACAAAATTATATACACACCATATATATATATATATATATATATATATATATATATATATATATATATATAATTTCCTTGTGCATACGAATCAAATAATAAAACAATTATTTCCAAATTGAAAGAAAATCATCATTTTAGATTATAATCTACTAGTTCTTGAATGAAATATTATTAACTATATGATTGAATTGCGAAAATCCAACAAAAATAGCTCTGTCAACTTGATAACGCTTTTAATTCTTGAATTTTAAGTCCATTTGAATTTTAAATACAACTTAATCATTTAAGAAGACAAAATAATAGATTAACAATTTCATTCTATAAAAAATAATGTTCTTTTTTATTTATTATCTCTACAGTACTTATTTCTCAAATATATTAGCAATATACGTTTGTATGTATGTATGTGTATGTATGTATGTATGTATGCATGTATGAACCTATGTACGTATGCTCGTGTTATATATGTGTTTCTATCTATTATATTAAATTAATAAATTAAATTAATGTATAAGTTATTATATACATTGAATTAATTCTCTATATTATAACGAATTGAGTAAATTTTCGATTGAAAATAAGACAAGTGTGTAAGTCAAGGCAGTCAATTTTTCGAAAGAATAGCATATTACAAAATCCATATAGAAGTTTCCTTTCGAAAGCACACATCGCATACCCTCCTAACCACCCACCTTCCTTCTCTCTCTCCGTCTGGCTCTCTCTCTCTCTCTCTTGCTCACCTCTCCATATAACATTCGTTCGACGTTGACGGGGGAATTCACATCCATCATGGCGTCTCTCGTCACTCCATATCCTAACTCACAATTACTTCGATACTCACCACCAGAATATATAACGCGTATCCGCGCATGAATGTATATATATATATATATATATATATATATATATATATATATATATATATATATATATAAATAGAGAAAAATTCGAAGTTCGAGAATAGTATATTATATGCTTGTTTCTCTCAATAAAGATAGCTTTTATATTCTATGCACGTTAAAGCTTGAAATAAAGTAAAAAATCCTCTTTTTTAGTGAAAAGTTAATGGATTCATCAATACTTCCAATGATTTTCTATGAATTTATTAAAATGTCAGAGCGTTACAATAGCAAAATATCTAATGCGAATGATATTCCATGATAATAATCGAAAAATCTACTAGTACACTACGCGATATATGAAAAGCAATTCAATGGTTATTTTATAGTGGAATACTTTTATTCTTTTCGGATAAGATATCAAAAAAACTAAAATTTTGTTCAAGCAAGAGCTTCTGACAGCTATATTGAAAAATTGTTTTTCTTACAAAGTTCATTCTGTATATTACATAACAATGAAAAAAAAAGTAAAGTGTCCACATATATGAATGTAGAGGTTAAAATGCACGAATTGACATACCAATTACTATACAGTTGAAAAGAGTATATGGATCCTAAAATTTATATATTTGCATTTCACTAATGTATTTATTTTAAACTCAAATGTTTCCCATATAACACAACATTGACTACATATTTAAGTTGTTCAAGTCAAAATATATCTATTATATAAATTTTATGACTATAACTAAAAATCAATTAATTTCCATGCGCTGGTGAATATTTTGTAGTTTACAATATCGATAATTGAACCATTTAGGCATATGTACAAAAATTGTTGCACACATGAAATAGAATACGTTAAATGCAAAATTCAATTTAATTTTATTGCTTAAAAACAAAGCATTTTCTCATATTGAAAATGACTTCTTGAAAAGTATAATCACATACACACACTGTAATTAATAAATAAAAATTAATTTTTATATCGTATTATTAATATTAATAATTATTATTATATTAGTAAATATTTTCATACTTTATAGCAAGTAAACTATTTTGTAAATTGAGAACTTAGTGTGTACGAATATTTATTTTAATAAGTTTTGATTTTTTAATCCGGAGAAGAATTTGTTTACTTGAGAATAAAATTCGTTTCCAGTATATATAAAAACTGGAAAATCTCTCTCCAGGCCACGAGCTCGCCAGCGTGCGTCTGTACATGCAGCGGCTGGCGCGAATAGAGGCGAGTCCTTCCGAAACGGAAAATTATTGAGACACAGAGGGAGACGAGGACAACGGGGGCCATTTTATCCCGAAACGTCGGCCGAGCGGCCCGGATGTATCCAACTTTATCGTCCTCCTCTCCCCTCGTTGCCAGACCGTCCAAATGGGCGTATGTATATATGTATACGTATATACGAAACTGAGATATTCACGTATATAAAAGCCGCGAATTTCGCGCATTTTGTCGATCTCAAAGGGAAGACGCGGTGGACGAGATGGGTAGTGGTAGCGAAAACGCAGCCGGGTGATAAAAAGAGACAGCGAAAGCACGGTCCTTTGCCATTTTTATGGATATATTATGCCTCATATAACGTGCCTCCGCTGTACGTTGCTCGCGGGCAGGGGACGCGTTTGTATTCTCCAAATCGAGAGAAAGAGAGAGAGAAAGAGAGAGCCGACTCTGTGTCTACGCACGCGCACGCGTGCGCGTGTGTGTGTGTGTTCCCGGTGATCGCAATGAGGTTGGTTTTTCTTTCGTTCTCTTCCGATCTCGGCGTTATAGAAAGACAGAGAGAGAAAGAGAGAGAGAGAGGGGCCTCAGGCTGCACCGAAACAAGTAGGAGGTACGAACAGGAGAGAGGACCATCCGTGCGGTGATGACGACGTCTGGAAAAATATGTGAATGCACTCGGAGAGCGAAGGAATGAGAAAGGGGAGATGGAGGGAAAACGAGAGAGGATTTCGCGCTGCGCTCGTGCGGTTTGGAGAGGAAACATACAGGAAAAGGAAGCCACGCCATTATACGCTCCTTTTCCATATATATATATATATATATATATATATATATATATATATATATATATATATATATGTATATATCGTTTTCTTTTTCACGCCTCTCTATCCGCGTCTATCCTTTACTGAGACATTTCTTCGCCACTTTCTACTCCCTCTCTCTCCCTCCCTTTCTCTCTAGTCTTTATTCTGCCACCAGCGGAAACATTTTCAGTCGAGCGGCTCTCGCGAGACGCCTACGTTACAGCTTCGCGCCCGCGTGCTGACGGGATGTACAGATGTATGCGCATCATACATATATGTTGCGCGACCCTACCGTATATATGAATATATATATATATATATATATATATATACATATATATATATATATACACATTTACCAGGACAGTAAATATGGTCCGGATGATGGCGATATCCCGGCGTTATATGTTCGACGGAATAGAACTGCGTTGCATATATAACGGTAAAGGTAAGGGGGGAGCAATATTATACGCACGCCGTTTACCATGTTCACGCAGCATACACAAAGCCGTCCGCGGTGTGGCGGCCGCAGCCGTAGCGCGTCTGACTCGACGCATCGTTTCACCCCGTTCTATATGCATATATATATATATATATATATATATATATATATATATATATATATATATACACGAATGCGTCCATCTTAGCCGTAGTGGCGCGGTTTTATTCCTGAAGCTGTTTCCGAGAAATGTACGACTTTTTCAGCGCGAAAATCTCGGTACTGAGATCGTCCTGATGTATTACGCCAACATTTGCCATGCTGCGCGGCACAGAGAGAAGTTATTCTCGATATTTAGTTTAGTAATATTTTTCATCCGGCTTTTAGGAGAATTTAACCGATGCTAACAACCGAGCACATATTATCAATAGAAGAAACATGTTTAACAGAACATGCTAAAAATGTGTATAAAATATTGTAAAGAAAATATGTTGGCATAAATAAGGTTATCCCGACTCGCATTAACACATCCTTCTGTAATACATGGATATCGTTTTTTAATCTTTCATTTTTGCTTGTTCGTCGTTTTTTACATGGATAATTCATGGAAAAGAAAGCGTTGGTAACTGTAATGAATCATGTATATTAATAAGTCTAATAAAAAACAATAGCTAGGCCAGAGAATAGTTTATTTTAAACTACTAATTTAAATAACCCTAACTATCTTGAATGGTAAAAGAGTTTTTACCAACTTCAGATTGTTACTAATAGAAACATGCTATTTTATAGAAATTCTTAGAAATTTGAATGATTGCTTTTGTAGAAATTTTATTAATGTAATAGGAATAACAATCTTAATTAAATGATAAAACCAATAAAATAATGGTTAGTAGGTGGTGTCTCGGTTTTCATATCACTCAGAAGTGTACTGGAAATCTTATAAAAATACGTAGTGAGATCGACCTCAGTAATAATATACCATTTTTCGAGTTGGTCTAAGGGTAGTATCGGAAAATGTTTTTTTGCTGATGACGAATCTGATACTGCCTCGAAGTTGTTTCTCGGAACAATTGTAAAAACATAAATATAAAAAAAAAACAACAAGATATAGATATTAAGAAAATAAATCTAATTTAGAGTCACTTGTGTAAAGAAGTTCAATGCATGTCCATACAAATATAATTTTATTGATTCTAATAACAATTTAGTATTTTTAAATGTTGTGGTTAATTGTCAATATTGGTTTGTATGAACTTCATTGTAACACTGGAAAATAATTCGTAAATGGAAATTGTATCGCTGTAATGCTACGAATATATACCACAATAGAAGTATGTATAAGATTAAAGTAAAAAGTTTTTATGGTATATTTTATAGTCCTGATTATGATGCCAAACACGAAAACTGTTTTGCAGTTGCAATAATGCAATGTTAGAGGAAGCATAGTTTATGTGTGTATATATGTTTTCATATATGCTTTTATATATATATATATATATATATATATATATATATATATATATATATATATATATATATAGAAGCATATGTGTATTCACCATAGCAATTTTCATCCACACGTATATCATATATTGAAAACCTTCCTTTCTATCTCTGTCGCTACCTCTCTTTAGGATCTCCGCCGAAGAACAAGAAATTTTCTAATTTAAGGACCGGGTGTTGCGAACCTTTTTTTATTTATTGATCTTATTATATATAGTAAATTTATGCACACTAAAGTTCAGTATATATTTACAAGCCGTCGTTCTTATATTTTTAACTTATTTTGAAAAATCAGTTGATTTAATCGAATTTTTTATTATTACACGGCTTCTAGACAATCAGTTCTTCTCATTTATTCGTTGATGTTGCGAATACATAAGTATAAAATTATGCGTTTTTATATACGTATCTAAGAATGTGTAAAACGTTGTTCACCTCTTTTACACATATACGCACCATTTGTCGGGCAGTTTTAACTGAGTTCATTGCAGAGTTCTCGTATTACACGCGTAACTCCTTTTCTGTTCTTATTAATAAAAATTTCAGCTTTCGACTTTGAAGCTTGGAGAAACAACACTATACGTAAATGCACTGTCTTACGTAATATTTCGCGTTGAATTGCTTTTCCTACTCGATTTTTGCACGCCGCTAGCATACCGATCATTTCGAAAATTCGCTCGTGAAATAACTGGATGGAAAAGTGACTTTTGAGAAATATGCGATAGAGTAGTAGATGTCTACTTTCTTACACATACTTCGTAATTCTACGCACCTCGTTTAAATTATGAAAATTGTCCTCGCTTAAGTTGAAAGATCGTTATTTTTCCGCGGTTCATACATTTCCATAACTTCATTTCTGCGCCTGATGAAAAAGAAGAAACAAATGTAGCGCGAACTTTAAGAATATACGGCCCTCGGTTGATGTCGAGCCGAACCGTGCGAAGCTGGAATATGATGGATGGACGAAACGCGGAAATTGCGCAACATTGTATATAGCGAACCTGAATAATTATTGTACAGGTTGAGCGTTCCTGACGCGATACAGAAGTGACGAAGAAAGAGAGGAGGCCCATTCTGTTATAAAGCCAATCATGTTTTCTTAAGCGATTCATGGCCCAAAATGTACATTATATTTGTAAAAGCCGATATGATTTAATTTATACTTATACGAGAGTAGTATTTTTTTTTTAAAGAATGAACAATATAGATTCGTTGTAGCGTTCGTGCCTTTTAAAACAATTCCAAAAATTACGTGAACGCAAATCAAACACTGTAGAATAAACAATAAAATTATAAAAGTTAACAATAAAAAAATAAAATTATAAATATAAGCATCGCTGTAATAATTTACATGTGCTTTGTTTACAAACACATCGTAGACCTCCGTCGCTAATTAGCACCAATATTTGGATGCATAAATAGAGCGACGTTAAATAACATAAACAAAAAAAAAAAAATTATAAATATAATTATAATTCTAAGAGTATTTACATAAAAATAACTTGGACAAATATGATAAAATTTTACAGAAAATAAATAATGGTAGCTATTTCAGCATTTCAGCCAATCTTAAGATATAATCAAACTTTCCTTATAAAAATTAGTGAGTATTGTTTAACTTGCATTCAATATGTGATTGCTAGTATTTTCGGTTTATACTTGGTGAAACATGTTTAAATCTAATTGTAATTCAAAAGAATTCTTAATTTTTGCAGAACGTGTTTGCTTGCATCTTGAAAATGGCTTAATATAATAAATGATATTTATTTTTATTAAATTTTTTGTTATGTTCCACCAAGTGTTTAGCAAAAATTCTAGTAATTTTACAATTTTCAAATACAATTGAACCTTTCAATTAGAAGTTCTCATTAATATCTTATTATATATATATATATATATATATATATATATATATATATATATATATATATTTATTTATTTATTCTTCAATCGATTAAGTCAATGATTTGAGGATTTCAACGTTTATTGGATCATATATACACGAATCAAATTTTCCAAAAAATAGAGGCTAACTGTAATCATGTCATTTTTTGAAGCTTTTCCGGCAAGATGAGGTTTTTACTGAGAAAAAAAAGAAAAGAAATTTATATTTGGGAATGAAGGAGAGAAAGAGAAAGATGACGAGGCGGGCAAGCCGTGTAAAACGAGGCAAACGCGAAGCACCTCTTACCTCCTATCCCCTGTAATTCACTCGTGTGAAATCAAGTATATGGCGTGAGATTTGCATGCGAGCTGAATATAAGCAACAGAAGTATCACCACGACCTCGGCTTCGGCAGTTGCCCCTTCTCTGTCGTCGAATACGGAGGTAGAAAGGAGCGTAAGCACCTCGTGGATATATATATGTATATATATATTATGTATATATATATATATATATATATATATATATATATATATATATATATAATGTCGATGCCCCATCCTCGCACCAGCTCTAACTCCGCGACTGCTTTGCTTGCGCGGTCGCGCCGCCTACGTTCTCAGCGCGAATGAGACAGCCAGAGAGCGAAAGAGGAGGGGATGAAATAAAAAAGAAACTGCTCCAGAACGTGGGGGGGGGGGGGGAGAGCCGCGGGCTGATGTCGCGCGAAGGAGCGAATATCCCCTCTCTGAAAGCCAAGCCCGAATAAGCTCTTACCGGGCGCGAATATGAGAATGTATGCATGAGCCGGGCCTGCATTGCAATGTTTAATAATAATATAAATACGGCTGACTTTGCGCCTCGCCTCGCGACCTTTTTATTTTTCGTTTCCGACAGCTCTCTCACTGCCACCGTGCGCCCCCTTACGCGCGCTCCCCCTCCCCTTCCTCTCTTTTCATCTGGTATATGAAATTGACAATTCCGTGTCGCTGCCGCCGCCGTCGCTGCTGCTCTGGTGCCGGCTTCGCAACTTATGCGTCCGTGTCGTCGGTCGACGTCGTCGTCGAGCGCGCCATTGCACCGCGACGGGGTTCTTTATGTGCTCGCGCACCACTCTAGCGAGGAATAAGGAGCGCGCGATCAGACCCTATATATATATATATATATATATATATATATATATATATACACATGCATATGCGGATGGAGCTGTGTAAAGAGGTATTACATATGGTTTTTTAAAAAAATTTTATTTTTTTTTTATTACGTTTGTTCGACGAATGTTACGGAAAAGATGATGTATATGCGATGTGCATTGCTCCGCGTCTCTCGAAATGTCGCGTCGTTACTGGGAAGGATGGTTCGGGCGGATGGTTAGCGGTAATGGTTTCTCACAGTATCGTACCACGTTTTTTAAAAATCATGATAAAGGTGTTGTCCAAATATATAGTTTTCTTGTATTAGAACTTGTTATGTGTATATCAAGGGATTATGCCCTAAATAACGGCAAGTCATTCTCCAGAAGGGCTAATTCTAATAGTGACTAGTTGTCGAGGATACTGAATATAAATCGTCGACTGCCACTGGCACGTTATTACGTAGCAAAGTGTGTGTGTGTATTTTTTTAAATTTATATGTTATATTACAGTGACATAGGAAGTTTCACAGATATAAAAAGAAATGCTCGACGGTTGAACTTCGTGGAAGTTTCAAAACTTGCGAGCCCCCCTCCCTTTTTTTCAACTTGACTCCGTTGCTACATGAGTATGGACATATTTATACTGGTCCCTCTTGGTATTTGTAACAGTGCCAGCGCGGATTTTTCGATATATACATACATACATACATACATACATACGTACACACACACACACACACACACACACACACACACACACGCACGCACGCACGCACGCACGCACGCACGCACGTACACATTATATGTAGAATATTTTTTTATTTATAGCAGATAAACTTTTTGAATATACCAAGAAATACTCGGCGGTTGCAATTCTCGGAATTTCAGAGCAAGTGAGCTAATACTCTCGAGCTCGTGAGCGATCTTTCCCCTCCCCTTTTTGAGCACAGACCGACGACTGCTTTGCTGATGCAGCATCCCTCTTCTATCATCGACCACAGCGCCACAGCAGCATTTGGTTGTGCGCGTGTACGTGTGCAATTTTTCGTGGAAATATACAATGATTCAAACAGAAATAATAAACTATAGACGATCTGACGTAACATAACGCATTCCGAAATCTGTCC
The DNA here is from genome assembly GCA_018907035.1 of Sycobia sp. Sy_11. NCBI lineage: Eukaryota > Metazoa > Arthropoda > Insecta > Hymenoptera > Epichrysomallidae > Sycobia > Sycobia sp. Sy_11. Next base: position 1,827,827 of record JACCIC010000076.1, read on the forward strand.
GGCTTAACGAGCATTCAAGGGATTGTATCGCGAATATTTTGCGACAGCTAGATCTACAGGTATCTCGTAATTTTGCTCGCAGGTTTGGGGTATTGTAATAAACGATTATATTCGCTCGTGAGATTAAAACGAGTAAGACGAAACGCGGATTTTCAATTGATTTTGGAAATTATGAATTGAATATGAAATTTTTTTTAAAATTATTCGGATTTTGGATTTTGAAATCTTGTATTTGAAATCGGATTTTGGATTTGAAATTTTGTATTTCGGATTTTGAAAATTATGAATTGAATATGAAATATTAAGTGTCATTTGGAAAAACATAATTAATTATTTATTAATAAAATTATTCTAAGATAAAATAAAAATACACCTATATGGGTATATACTAATCTGCGTATATAATTGTTTATTCCTAAAATTATCTTAATCACATATGATTGAATGCATAACCCAATACGGTTAATCTAAATAAATTCTGAAATTGATAAGTCGAATTCTTAATTTTTTTTATTATGCGTTATAAGATTTTATGCTCAGAATTTTACTTGAATATTTTATAGAATAATATTATCCGAGGTACGAATGATTTTCAATTTTTGGTTTTTAGTTTTTTCACAAAATATTGTATTATAAAAAACAATGAATCATTTCGATGTTAGAGCAATCTGTGACTTATGAAAATTTGGAAAAATAATTAAATCAAAAATAACAAAACACGGATATATATATATATATATATATATATATATATATATATGCATAGGAAAGGAATAATAATAATGATAATAATGATAATAATAATAATAAACTGTCTCCAAATATAAATACGCATGGCACAGAGCAGTCGTCCTCGTTATAAACTCGCAAGATGGCTCGGTGCCGCGGTATAGGGGGATTACATAATACGCGCGCGGTTCGCACATAAACGGAAGGCAGCGCGAGGGTTTGGGGGTAGGGGCGGAGAGATTTTTGCGTAAGAAGAAAGATGAAATAACAAGGTAGGCGCTCGAATGTATAGACGAGTATCGCGATAAGGGTTGACACTCCAAATCTATGCAGATCTCGCTCTCTCTCTCTCTCTCTCTCTCTCTCTCTCTTTCTCTCGCATGCCACTCGCGTTCCTCCATTCGCGTGGGCACACATATATAGGGACGGGAAGTGGAAGGGAGCGAGGAGGAGAAGAAAGAAAGAGAACCGCGTATCGAAAATGCCTCACGGCGTCTCCGGAGAGTTGAACGCAACGAGCCAACTCTTCCGCGTGCCTCTTCTTTCTCCTTGCTTTCTCTTTTACTACCCCCCTCTCTCTATCTATCTATCTTTTCAGGTATACATGTTCTGTCAAAATGCGAAGAATTTTCATATCTTTGGAAAATGCCCGGAGACGAAGCCCGCTACTGTTTAACATTTTTCCAACCTCGCCACTCCCCTCCTGCCGCTCTATTTCTTTCTTCTCCCCCCCCCCTCGTACTAGCATTCTATATACTTTCTTATGGAAACAGCAGCGCCCTTTCCCCCTTCCCCTCTTGCTGCATACTTGCCCCCTCCCCCCGACTATGCGAAAATTCCAATGTCTCTATACATCAGCCGTGCATAAGCTGTTACCTCGTCCCCCTCCCCTCCGTCAATCTTGTAATATATCCTCCGCACATTTTCCACTCGGGCTGCAGGGCGCCCGTACTCGGAGGCGCACTCTACGCGACGTGATTTTTCACGCAAACAAACGACTGAGAGAGAAAGAGAGAGATGGGTGTTGAAAGCGTTAAGGGAAATAGAGAGCGGGAGGAAAGTCGACGTACCGACTAATCTCCTGAAAAAATATATACATATACATACATACATAGAGAGAGAGAGAGAGAGAGAGAGAGAGAGAGAGCGGATCGAATCTAACGAGCTGGTTAACGCGTCTGAATTCTCCATCCCAGCGCGGGAGTGCAGAGCAGAAAAGGGAGAGCACTGGGAAGCCACGGGACTCGCGCCGCGTGGATATAATGATGCGCGGAATTGCCCCGACATCGGGACTGTAATTTGCATCCGAGATCTCCGACTTTCTCGCCACGCGACTGCTGCTGCTGCTGCTACTGGTGCTGTTGCCTCCGCGACCGTTACAGCCGCGTTATACCATTGTGGCGGCGGGTAGTTGGCGCGGGGGGGGGGGGAGTTAGGGGAGCGCATTTGTCGGCAAATGTACTGAAAAATCGCGGCCGCGAGCGCGACGGTTTTTCCTATGGCCCTTATTTTCTTCATATTTGCGCGATGAGAAACTGTACTGTTTTGGATCTGGAGCGGGGAAAATCTGGCCTCTCTCAGATTTTTCCCGGCTGTTTTCTTAATAGAGAACCGTCAAGAAAAAATTGATCGTACGTTAAATATGTCTGCGATCTTTTGTTTCGTAAAATTTTTACGTATGATTCGCAAATTTTTTTGTTTTTTGAACGTTATAACTACAAAATACATTTATTGTATAATGAGCTGCAGTTGGAATGGTTCTCTGCTTTAAAACTATACATATTATCTTTCGCATTTATGTGTAATTTAATTTAAACTTGATTTTTTATATTATAAATTTAAAGAATTGTGGTACATATGTTTTTTAATTTTTTAGATATTAGCTTTTCTACGTCATTTTAAGTCTAGAAAATGTATGAATTCTATTTTCTTGTTTCAATTTATACAAAATTTTTTAAATCACTAATAGACGCAAAATCATTAAATGAGTAAAAAATTAAGTAAAAACTCAGCTCGTATCTTTTTCTGCTTAAATATTTGTTCTTGTAATATTTTTTATAAATAAACCGATCTTTATAGTTTAAATTTTTTTTTATTTATTCATGTTTATATATATATTTATATATATGTAAATGATGAAGAATGCTATTAAAAAATCAAACTCAAAATTTTTGTATATTTAATACGATTATTATCCATAACTTCATGTAATAATATATCATAAAAAATGTTTTTTATTTGGTCTTACTAATTTAGCCATATGTATACCTATATATATATATATATATATATATATATATATATATATATATATATATATAACGTTCACATCAATATTTACTGAAAATCGTTCTTATCCTTATATTTTTACAGAGCCTTTCGCACAGCGTAACGGAAAAACTACTCTTCTCGGCCGTATGTAGCTGCGCGAGGTATCTACGTCACAGCCGAGCAAAGACGCGCGCAAAAAGACAATTTCCATCTCGCACACAGTGTCTCGGTGTGTGCATAAGCGGAAATCCACTTATACGCAAGCGCATATATATATATATATATATATATATATATATATATATTATATACCCGCACCTAGAATCGTTAAATTTCGACGCGTCATCGACATCCCGAAAAATCCGGCGTCTCCGAGAAAAATCCCCGCGTCTCCAGAGATTTGATAAAGCCCCCCCCCCAACCCATCCCTTCCCAACTCCACCTCGTTGCTTTTCCCGCGCAAAATACATCCGCGCCACCATCGCCGAGCGGCGGAACACAAAGGCGCTTGCACACACCCACGAGCGGGCGCATACACAGCCGGTCCAAGATTCCTCGACGACGCGACGACGGCAGCGCGCGGCAATCATTCACGAGGCGCGCGGATAAAGGTGTTAGAATAGCAGCCGCCACGGATGGGTGGCGGGAGGCGGAGGCGAGAGGGCGCGAAGTTGGCTCTGCGACTGACAGCTACATTTATATACGTTTCGTGGATTTTCCATATCGAGATTTGTCGAGTGCTCTGCCCCACTCCTCTCTCTCTCTCTCTCTCTCTCTCTCTCTCTCTCTCTCTCTCGCTCTCCCTTCGTAAATAACATATAGCGGTGCAGGCAAGAGAAAAGAATCGGAAGGGGGAAGTGGAGGATGAGGAAGCGGGCGCGCGAGGAGGCCAGGCGCGAGGATTTGTATCCGTCAGAAGTCGGAGCGCTATCGCTCCGTGTAATATATATATACACACATATGCACGTGTTTTGTTCTCTCTGAGGAAATCGCAAGCTCGTGTTGCGTGGGGCCACGTAGAGCCCCTTGATTTCTCGCTCTTCTCTTTCTCTCTCTCCCACTCGCTTCCGACTTACGACTCGCGTCGATTTATCGCTTTTTTTGAACGCTTGTCCGCACAGACACAGACTCAACACATAGACCACTGCCGCCTCCTTCGCTTCTTTCTCTTCCTCCATCACTACGAACGAGATTCGTCCGCAAGTTGTAGAGCAAAGTTGGGCCGTCTTTAGATTTAGAAGAAGCCCGAATGACAATCGTGTATTCGATCCACGGTAAAATAAATATATATGTATGAATAAGTATAATTGCTGTTCTGCATCCGAGCTGCTCCAGCTGTCTTGGGGCACTAACCCTTGGTCCGCAACTTGCGAGGACTTCTGCGTAGTCGTCTCTCCTTCTGCTACCCTTTCTCTCTCTCTCTCTCTCTCTCTCTCTCTCTCTCTCTCTCTCTCTCTCTCTCTCCCTCTTTCTTTCTTTTTCTCTATGCCTCACTTACCTGCAGACTAAGAGCGTGCATCAACGTGTATCTAGTATGCGTCAGTATATGTTTTTCAACGCAGGAAACGGGAGGACCGTGTACGCATTAACATTACCGTACGTGACGTCCCATTGGTTGTCTCTCTTTAGCGGACGTGTATAAAAGGCCGCGCTCACAGTGCGTCGAACCGATAAATTAAAAGGGATTTCGGTTGCCAGACCTTTACTACCCCCTTTCCCATCCCCACTCTCGTTCGCTCTCTCCCTCTCTCCCCCCTCTCTCTCTCTCTCTCTCTCTCTCTCTCTCTCTCATACCTTTCTGTACTTTTAATGTATGCATTTTTTCTAGAAGGCAGATACACGGGACAATAATCGAGCTTTTTGGATATAGGCATAAATTATAAAACTAGAACTCGTGAGATCGTATTGTTTAGTGAATCCATTCTTTGAGAAATACACGTTGCTTATGATATAGAATATAGAAAAGGATATTGAATAAATACCGATATTTTTATATATATATATATATATATATATATATTGATTATATAAACATTGTTTTCGAATCATTGAAATTAAAATGTATTAAGCATGCATCGAATCCAAAGCGCTTAGTTGTAAAAATGTAATTTTACATTCCTTGAATTTAAAAAATAATTGAAGTCCATTTTACCCATTCATCACTCTTAAAAATAAAAAACAAAGCCCATCGCACGCGTTAAACGACAAAATATAATGATAAAATGGTAGTTTCAGTGGGGAGGGATGAACGGCTAAAGTAGCGAAATCCAGTCACTTATTCATATGGCAAAATTCAATTAAAAGGGGAAACGGAAAAAAGGAAGAAAAAAAACAAAAGGAAAAAAAAGAGAGAAAATAGCTGGCCGTTTAATTGAAAATGCCGTGTAATTTAACGTGAAAACCGCCAATACGGCCGCTTTCAAAGAGACGGGGGTTCGTGCGAGCCTCGTTCCCGCCGCGGTCCATCCGCGTTATACGCGGACGCATTCGGATTTGTTTTTTCGAATACCCACACCCCGTTCCACCTCTCGACTCTCGCCATGATTCGGTTTATCGATTGCTCTCATTTGTTATTTCCTGGCGTAAAATACGGCGCGCGGAAATGCAGAAATTTGCAATAAACAGAGGCGGGTTATGGGGTGAGAGGGTGGTGCGGGGTGGGTGGGGAGCGCGGTCAGGGAAAAAGCTGCCGGGAGGCGCGGTGGGCGGGGCGTGGGGGAAAGAGAGCGGGAATGGTCGTTCCCCTGTATCTGTATGGATGAGGGAATGAGCCTCTGTGTGTGTGTGTGTGTGTGCGTGCGTGCGTGCGTGCGTGCGTGCGTGCGCGCGTGTGTGTGTGTGTGTGTCTGTATTATATGTATACGCAAATGGGCTTACGCGTGCTTCATATATATGAATACTATGTATGTACACAGATAGAAGTGCAGATATACGAGATCATTAAATTGGCTGTGGCTCAGCGAGTTTCGCGGCCGAGTATCGAGCGCGCGTTCCATTTGCCCTTTTAATTTCTGCATAGATGCCTCTCTCGCGCTCTTTCTCTCTCTCCCACTCTCCCACTCTCGCTTATTTTTCTTACTTTCCTTCCATGTAGCTGCATATATCGACTGTGTATTTTTATTATTTTATAACGGAACGAACTCTAAATACATTTGCAAATATATCCGTGCTTACTTATAACTATAACTGAACCAATGAACTACCAAAAAATCAGTTTTTCCTCGCTCACGCTCTCTCTTCGTTTCTCACACACGCGCAGCGAAAGAGGGAGGGAAGTAGAGAGTGACGGAAGGGGGAGAGAGTGAGAGAGATACACTTTTTTATAGAGGTGCATATAGGCAGCCGCCGGCGCGATACTCGGCTCCCGCCAGGACCAAAAATAATCAGGTAGCCGTGCCCCTGGCTCCTCTCGTGTCGCAGCGCGACGCTAGTCTTTTTTATTTATTGCCGCTACAGTCGCCTCTCTCCCTCTCCACCCGTCCCATTGTCGTTGTCCTTTCTCATTTTACATATCTGCGGCCTTTATTCTCCGCGCCCGGCATGTACACGTCGCGCGGCCTCTCGTCGCTCTCCTTTCTCTCTAACTTTCTCTCTCTCTCTCTCTCTCTCTCTCTCTCTCTCTCTCTCTCTCTCTCTCGCTCACCCCCCTCCTATACACATGCCCCTGAGATTCTCCTGCCTCGCGCTTAAAATATGCAAATCACGGTACGTATACCCGTGCGTCACGTTGGATGCAGGCGCGGCATCAGCAGGGATCGCTCGATAGGTCTCTGTTCTATATATTTGCATGACAGTACTCGCTGTCCCACTCTCAATGCCTTTTTATATATCTATATAACGCGGAACCGCGCGTCGTCCTTTCTAGTCCCGTGGCGTTTTTTCTTTTTTTTTTTTTTTTAATACTTCAACGATCGCTCGGTCTACCCCGCTGCGACCGTTTTGATTCTCTGTCGTATTTACCGTCCAGGGGGGAGGAGGATGGCGCTGACGTCCGGCGGCCGATATATTATTATAGTCAAAATCGTCAGGGAGGAGGAAGTAGGTTGTTTTGTTCGATGTGTCGAATGGCCTGGTGATTACGTTTTTTTCTGATCTGCGACAATATAAAAAACTTCGAATCCATAAATTCGTTATCACTTTTCATTTATTTATATTATTTTATATAAGTTTTTAAGGTTCTATTCAAACTTCTTTAATATTGAAAGAATGATTGTATTAGCATAGCTGAACATAGGATAAAATTAAAGTAATGTAATGATAAAAACGTCCTTTTTTATTGTTTACCTGAATCGTCAATTTTTGGTTCATAATGTTTCTAGTACATTCATATAGGTAATAAAAACTGCTACATATGTCAGGGAAGTAATTGAAAAATTCGAAAAAATTAATAAATGCGCGCAGACATTCATAATCTTTTAAAAGAAATTAAGAAAATTTTCGGCAGTGAAATCTTTTAATTAAGATGGAGAATTTGAAGAGTATACTGAAAGAAAGTTTATAATAATCTTGAAACTTGGAGTAATCCAGATAGAAATTAGAAATTAGAACTATGAAGAGCATCGGTCTTTATTTCATTGAAATATAAAATTTAATATTATGAATATACACATACATAATTGTTTATTACGTATAGAGATTGATGTTTTCAGCAAAAAATATGAATTTATACACGTTCTTTGTAAAATAAGGAATTGCAACGTTAATTAAGTGATGTATTAGTTTCTAAGTATATAGCACCATAAAGCGATTACCATTAGGATACGAAACATTGGCTAGGAGTTGCTAGGTTGATTTAATTTGAGGCCTACGATGGCTCGATCGCTAGAGCGAAGGATTACTAACTTGACGATCCGAGCTCCAATCCCGGTCTCGGCCGATTGACGCAAGCACCGCTGTATTAATTTACATGTGCTTTTTTTACAAACACATCGTAGACCTCCGTCGCTGATTAGCACCAATATTCGGAAGCATAAATAGAGCGACGTTAAATAAAAAAAAAAGGTTGATTTATTCAGATTAAGTATATAAAATTACATTCGTCATTCTAGAATGCTACTAATATTACAGCGGCTCAATATATTTTTACTAAAGATACTTCTCCTCATGATATATTTATTTATCCTCGTGCTGCAGATAAGCCATTTTCTTGACATTTCTAAAATCATCTTCATCTCAAAAAGCACTGATTTTCAATTGTGTTTATTAGGTTTCTTTACCAAAGTTGGTAAGAGTACGATGAATATCTTTTTTAAATATATTTACATATTATAAATGTATTAACGCGTCGAATTCAGTATTCGCGGCATTTATACATACGATGTAAATTTAAGTATATATCCTCGAAATTTTTCTCCTGTAAAAATTTTCATTTCTAAAAGTCTACAGTTTGGCATCCATTGTCTAAAAAGATTTAACGACGGTAATCAAGAGCGGAAACTCTGATTTTATAAATCAGTTGGAGAAACACAGCATCTGCATATATTATAGATGAAAATAGAGCGCGTTAACCAGCCACGTATGGCTGCAAGGTATATGTTTATACATAACACGGGGTTCGAGGTGAAGAGCGTATGCCAAATCGGTCCTCTCGCGTGGAGCTCGCGGCACGCACACGATCACAAAAGCCTCACAAAGCTCGGTCGGGCCTCGGATCATTTGCATATACAAGTACACACACACACACACACACACACACACACACACATATATATATATATATATATATATATATATATATATATGCATACATTTACTCTATACACGTCTCAATAGATTACTGATGTGCAGCTGCCCCGTGCTCGCAAATGGGGACCTCGGCAATAGAAACGGTCGCGCGTGGGCTACGTGATTCTTGTTTCTTATATGTGTATGCATATAATACGTGCATCGGTGGCAACTTCCGGCACTATTCCAGTATATATAACAGCCGGCCGTGGGTATACATTGAAAAGAAAAGAAGATGGATTTTATTTTATCTGATCAACCCCCTCTACGCGTTGACCAGAGAATATAATTAGACATTTGCTTTTTATGACTTGGTGAATCGACGTCGGTGTATTCGTTCTTTTCAGGATATCGTCGCAACGCTTCTGCGTAAATTTTTTTTACCTTAATCGTAAGTTCTTTATTGTTAATTTGTTTATTAATTTTCAAATTTAGTCTACCGAAATGGAAGTCCGATGAACAAGCAGCCTTGGCTCGGGCAAATAACGTTCAGCGTTGATTTATATAGTAAACAATCGAACGTCTTTTCCTCCTGAAAAAACCGATGCTCTAATAATTGTGTCAAAAAATTTGCTATCCAACGTTCTTCGATCTTTTTAATTAAAATTCATATTTGATTCAATAGCTCAGTAGATCTATAGCACTCTCGAGATTTTAATAAATGACTGTTACTGATGATATAATAAAGAATAAAGATTCCGCTGGCGTACCTATGCAAGTATAGGACAATAAATGCTCACGATAATGTATTAATCAAAATAAAGAATAAAACTAATATCGACTCGACTCATTTTTTGTCTATACGGATCAATATATATACATGCAAAAGACGCTCTTGGTAAAATGCTCTTGGTACTTTCAAAGCTCGGCACCGATCGGGGATCCGCGTATCGCGCGCAGCTTCAACGAGTGCGCCGTCAGAAGCCAGGCCGCAGCTGCCTGATGCTACTCGGGTTCTCTGTGAGCGACGGGGGTGGCGGCGATGGGGCGGGAGCGACCAAGAGGAAGAAAAGAAAGAGATACAGGTTTGGAACGGCGAGCTTTCAATTTGAGCGAAATTTAAGAATTTAGGCAGGCGCGCGCGTCTGCCACTCTGCGCAACCCCGCGCAGTGGTCGCGTCGTCAAAGTAGTAGACATAGTAGCAATATACATACAAACATAGATATATATGTTAAAAGTCCAACTATGTACAGTATTATGCGTGCTTGGAGCTTTGACGAAGGGCTGTTCGTTCTCTTTCGTTCGGTTGGGCGCCGGGGGTGGGGGAAGTGGGTGGTTGCGGAGGAGCGCAGAGGTATGAATGTGTGTGTGTAACGTGTGTGGCGGCCATTACCGACAGAGTAGGAACGAGTAGAGCGTGCACGCGTTGCCTGGCAACACCTTTTCACAGCCCCCACATACTCACACCACCCTCGACCAACCCCCGAAACCGTCGTCCGCGGGTGTAGAAGAGAGAGAGAGAGAGAGAGAGAGAGAGAGAGAATCGACGATTCGCTATCTCGGGCTTGTTCGCTCTGTATATAGATATATATGTGTGTGTGTGTGTGTGTGTGTGTGTGTGTGTGTGTGGCGCTGTATACCTTGCAAACGTGCTACTTTTGCCAACCATGGCCTTTCGATATAAATATATGTGTGAATATATATATATATATATATATATATATATATATATATATATATACATATGCATGTATGTATTATAAAACTTCGATTCGTGCGTGTGCAACTTCCCGTTGGGATATAGTTATATATATATATGCCCCGCTCATATAGGCTCGAAAAATCGATTTTCGACAAAAGTGACAGGGTTTGGCATGGTGGAACGAGGAGGGGGCTGCAACGTGACATCACCCGCACGAAATCTCATCGGGACTCCATCGGGTTTCAGAGGTTACCCCGTGGCTTCGGCAAGGGCTCGGTGCTTGATACGCGCAAAGGATACGTGCGTGCAGGCATCCACCGGTGCTTCTCCCTATATATACATATGTACTCCCCATATATACATACAGATGCATACATGATACAAGTAATATACTCTCTATTTTACATCAGACTTCGTACCTGCCCCCCTTATAGTCTTCCATCGTCTACTAGTCAAAAAATATTTTTCAATTCGATGGAGAAACTTTGCGTCATACACGCAAGCGCGCGTCACTGTTCTGTCCGCTTCTACCTATATGTAGTTCTTCTCTAATAGTAATAATATTTGTTCAACAAGACGCATATCCCACTAGAAAATTTTCGATGCGCAACATCGGGTGAAATATAATGTTCTTAATGCTGTAGATAAATGTTTCTTTAAATAGACTTTTATCTGATTAATTATAATCTATGAATACTTTTTCATACATCGTGTAGATTATTTATACATTTTTCTAATATATGCATTATTATCAATAATTTTTATAATAATTTTAATAATCAATATCGTCCACTCCTTTGTATATAGTCTCCTTTGAAACCTTTAATTAATGCTAATTCTTTTAGTACTGAAACTATATATATAATTCGTTTCATTATTTTATATAATTTATTTTTAAATTATGTGAATTTTTTTATTTTTCTTGCAGCATAAAACATAAAAGTACAAAACAGTTCAATTTTAAAATTTACGTACTATATTTAAATATTCATAAAATATTCATACAGTATTTTTTATTCTATCGTTCTGTATATAATACTAGAGTATATTTCATATGGTAATTAGATATGATTCATAGAAAAAATACAGTGTATTAAGAAAACTACATATGCAATTCGATATGAGGTTACAGAAACAGCGTAACATAAAGAAAGAAAAAGAGACAGGGAGGAGAGAAAGAGAGGCCGAATTATTCAATATAAAACTTTTATTTATCAAGCGACGCGGAAGCATTTTTGCGCGCATAAGAATAAAATCGATGAGCAGCCCTCGTATATATCCCTAATAAAGTTCTCGAAATAAATCGAGGGCTTAAGATAAGCGGCAAATCAACAAGCAGGAGTATAAGAGAAAGACTTTACCTTTTTCCGCGGCGCTTTATCGTTGAATCGTAATGCGAATCGGTATATCGAGAGCGAGGCATTAAGTATCTCAAATTGGGTGTAACATTCAACTGTTGACTCTCCGTACGGTGGTTCGATTCTCCTCTTTCTCTCTCTTCCTCTCTCTCTCTCTCTCTCTCTCTCTCTCTCTCTCTCTCTCTCTCTCTCTCCCTCTCTCTCTTTCGCTCTCCTTCGATTCGAACGCATCGATGTGCAAGAGAAGAGAAGAGACAGAGAAATACCCCATATCCACGGCAGGACAGACGAGCACACAGCACACTGATACATGTGTACGCGTACGAATAATGTGAGATAGATATATAGATTGATAGATATAGAGAGGCAGAGAGAGAGAGAGAGAGAGAGAGAGAGAGGGACAGGATGGAGAAGAGTTAAACGAGCATCGGCGTTCAGAGTCCGAACTCGAAAAGCCTGGCGCGCCTCCGCTCGTGCACGTATCGATGATGGGTCGATAAACACGGTGGTATTGTGCAATCAACCGCCTATTTGGTGTCATTGTGCCGACAGTTAGGAGGCATCCAGCCTCTCCCTCTCTCTCTCCCTGTGTCTCTCCCCCTCTTCTCTGCCTCCTTTCCCTCCCCCCGTGAATCTGCTGCATTGTCCTCGCCGCCCCGTGTCTTTGCTCCCCTCGAGCCTCCCGTGAAGGGGTTGCGCAATAATCATTTTTTTTCGAAGTGTATACCCCGTGTCTCCCCCTTGCCTCGTATACCTGATTCAGAGCGAGTGAGAGACAGAGAGATACAGAGAGAAAAATATGATCGACCGCAGACTGTCTTCCGCTTAAGGCAGACAATTTCGCTGTAACACACACACACACACACACACACACAACACACACACACACACACACACACACACACATACACACACCTTGAATGCGCCCCTTTTGTCCTTAAGACGGCATGCTCCGCCGACCACCTGCAGGTATATATTGGATATACCACCCAGGCTTCTTCATTTCGACAACGGTAGACCTGTTCTTCGGATGCTAGTTCACACACACACACACACACCAAGCACACACATACGCGCATGCACGTGTACTGACTATATATATATATATATATATATATATATATATGTCGCCCGACACATCGGTAAAGTGGTAACCCATATCGCGTCTGCGGCTTTTAGCGGCTTTTAGACCTAAATATCAAAAATGCCTTCATCGCTGTTGCATTGCGCTGGGAAGACGAGCCGAGCGCTACCACCGGCTTAGCACCGGATCAAAACAAAATATTCGGAGCTACGTATTTAAATGACAGACGAGAAGATCTACGAAGATTATAATTTGTAATCATTCGTAATTTTTCTAAATCTTTATTTATTTCACTTTCTAAAATGCGTGTAATACATGTGCAATACGGAACACCTGTACTGAATCATGAATGCTATTTTTAAATAGTACCAACTCAAAAATGTGAAAATTTTTGCACGATGTATCTGTAAAAATTGTATATTAACATATCACGCCCATTATCCCTAAAGCATTATTGACGACACATAACACATGTTTTCGATCCGTCCATTTTATTGAACCACAACGTTATGGATGTTCATACAATGCCGATTCTTCCGCTTCTCGTAAAAGCCCAAATCGATACTCCGTACGACAAGGTCGAATTTTTCACGGTCGTTGACCTAAACTGGTCCCTAGCCGGAACTGTCGGGTGAAAAAAGAATAAAAAAATCAACAAACATATAACAATTCTAGGCATCTTCGAAATCATCTACCTGCCGTATAGAGCGAGGCGAAAAAGCGCGTTCGGCTGCTGCGCATTGTATGGTGAAGATCCCCCTCATTCACGCTTTCATCCCAAGTTAATCCAAGTCCTCTAATTCGGCATTATATTGGCCTCTATTATGGAGGTTCGCTTCGCTCACTTTATAAAATAAATCTTTCCGCCTCCTACTGGCTCTATTGTTAGACTTGTATTTTTTTTATACGAAGTCAAACACCTTTACATTTAGTTACACACAAATAATCCGTTTTCGTAATAAATGATTCTTTTTTTACAGAGATTTTAAAATCAGATGATATGATTAACTTTTAAATGAAAATATTCTGAAAAATTCTGGAAGTTGGGGTTAAGCGGCCAGGAAAATACGTATCTAATATAGCAATTTTATTCCAAATAGATGTATGATTAAATTATATGAATATATATATATATATATATATATATATATATATATATATATATATATATATAATACGATTATAAAATATTTTAACATGTTAATATATATTTTGGCTAAAATGGTTATACATTCCTTATTTATGGATTTCTGGAAAACATATATTACATATGAAAATATACCATGTATTTTTTAATTAAAAGCCTTGTTGAAATCCAATACAGGTGTGTACATATATATTCTATATAAAATAAAATAAATTGAAGGATGATTGCACAGACATTTAATTCCGTAAATTGGCAATGCCAAAAATCATTTTAAAAAAATAGATGCCATTAACAGAAGATCATTCAGACTACTTGCATGTATATAGATAAAAGTACCCGACCCCCGTGGGCCAAAGCGGATATTTTTAATAACGAGTCGCGTAGGTATTACAATATATGATCGAGTCTCCTCTGTTGTACATTATTCTTATATATATATATATATATATATATATATATATATATATATATATATATATCACAAGAGAAGATGTTATTTCCAATTTTTCTTGCGCGCACGCAAAGTGGCGGCGGTTGTACTTGATATGGGAGAGCGTACCTATGTCACCGTCGTATATACTAACACAAACGCGCGTGCGCCGCGTTCTGAAGGAATATTGGGAGATAACAGCGAATGGGGGAGTATAGGTATAGTGTGTGCATATGTGCCTGTGCATGTGTGCACGTATATGTATGTATATAATATATATATATATATATATATATATATATATATATATGTATATATATACACTATACTGATATAGAGAGACTGAGAAGAGATCGAAAAGGAAGCTGCGTCTGGGTTTGAGTTGGGGCGGGGGTGGGGTTAAGTGTAGATAGTCGTATAGGATGTACATATATATGTAGAGATCTAGAACGGGGGCTGCGGCTAATGGTGGAAAATCTACGAGCTGAATTGAAACGAGACGTCGCGAAATTGAACAACGTATGTACGTAACAGACATATAGACAAGGCGTTAACTTGGTGGTGCGTGACTTTTTCCACCATAATTTTCTGTCCTATAAGATTAGAAACATGCTTATATTCGAACTGAAATATGTATATTATTTTCGAAAAGTATAGCGTTGCATAAATATATATGAAAGTCAAATGCAGAGAATTCTTGGAACTAAAATTTCTCATTGAGCAATTTTTTTCAGTTATTTCTTTTCACTCACTCAATTCTTTTATATTTGTATATTTTTATAAACAATCGTAAACTACATTGGTAGTTTGTATTTCTTCGAAAAAAAATGTATTGCAATGTATCGGTGAATAAGACAAGAAGCCATACATAAAAAAGGTAAAGGTATTAAGGCACAGAAATAACAATGACATCTACGCATATAATAAATATATATATATATATATATATATATATATATATATATATATATATATATAGAGAGAGAGAGAGAGAGAGAGAGAGAGAGATACATAATGAAAAAAAGAATTCGAATCTTAATATCCTCATTATACTTCCGTGACGCGCCATATTTACAAAGCCCTTAACCCGCCAAATCCGAATCTACGGGATGGGCAATTCACGAGCGGAATCTCCCAATTAACGGCACTCGACGTCAAAGTCATTATGCCGAATGCGCGAGTAAGTGGGCACTCGACGGGAGTCAAATATTTACGCAATCCGTGTATCCAGGTACGTGCGCATCTCCCTGTCTCGCGATCTCTCCCGCTCCTGTTGTACACCCATACGATCCCCTACTATATTTCCGTCGGGAAAAATTCCCGCCAGAGAGAGAGAGAGGGAGAGAGAGAGAGAGAGAGAGAGAGAGAGAGAGAGAGAGAGAGAGAAAGTGCGAAAGAGCATGCTAACCCCCATGAAATTCCCTCTCCAGACCGCGCCTCGTCGTTTCACAACTTTTTTTTCTCTGCTTTACACGGCATTGACAAAATAAAATAACCCGACTAATCGAAATTTATGGGACGAGTTACACGCGCGTCGCGACGCATCGTTGCGAAACTCGGCAAAATGCATACGATTACCCTGCTGGGCCCAGAAAGGGAAAGAGAAAAAGAGAGAGACGATCTCCCGGGCGCCCATCGCCGCGGTTCGCGTACGAGGCAGACAAAGAGAGGGAGAGAGAAGGGTTGTGTAAAAGGCTGGGTTATTTACCCATAAATCAGCTAAGTAGTCTTCTTTCTCTCGAGGACCACTGAAGCATATTTTTTCCACAGCTGTTGCGTCCTTTACAATTTTTTAATATAACGCCGCTACAAGGAGGGCAGACAATAACCGCCATTCAAATCCGTCGATCTGACTTTACCTTTCGGATAAGAGCGACGAATTACATGCTTTAAAGTGCGCGGAAAGTAAATTTTAATGCGGGTTTCTTTCTTCTCTCTCTCTCTCCCACTCTCACTCTCTCTTCCCCCCCCCCTTTGTCTTCGCGTCGATGGCTTTAATGCCCAAACTTTTTATCTTCGAAGAATACTATATATAAAGTAAACTATTCTGCCCTTTGAAGCGCGCGATGCCGAAGTAAAATTTCAAAATACACAAAGTTAATAACGTGTACAGCTCGTGAACAACAGCTTGAACGTATAGACGATCGGATCGTTTTCTTCATTTACGATGTACTTGTATATTAGAAGAGCGAAAAAATTAAGAGAAGCCCGCGCGCGAGCAAGAAATGTGTGTGTGTGTGTGTGTGTGTGTGTGTGTGTGTGTGTGTGTAGGCATGTATATATGGCCCGCTCGCAAAGCTCGAAATTATAACTCAGTCGTGCCGTCCGCTCAGCGAGACCGATTCGAACGCAGTGAAAAAGTATAAATTCGTAAGCGAGCGCTCGTCGCGCTTTCTCTCTCTCTCTCTCTCTCTCTCTCTCTCTCTCTCTCTCTCTAAAAGGCATAACGCCAAGTTAAACGACTGAGCGGGGGCGGGGAACGTATCATTATCGCGGCGCACGCTCGCGTCGGCACGACTCGACCTTCGAATCCCGTGCGCGCGCACATGACTCCAAGTCCGGACATCGCGCATCGGATCGCGCCGCGGCAAACGTCGAAAGAAATCAAGGGTCCGCCGAGTATATTAAAGCGACTAGTTGAGCAAGGGAGAGTGGGGCAGAGAGTCCCAGGTCAGGACAACGCATCAGGCGGAAGCCGCGGTCGCCGCCGCGCGCGCGAAAGAAGGACGGGCCCCGATTATAGCTGTTTCCATCGTCGAGAGCGCGGCGTAAGCGCGCACCGCGCGAT